>JMFS01031873.1:0-36996 GCA_000699545.1 Podiceps cristatus | reverse complement strand
TAGAATTTTTAAGTATTGTTACTTTTCATTTTTTCAGGGGAGTTTCCATGGTAGGAGTATAATATTACAAAGTAAACACCTATATGTGGTCAGACGAATCACTCTGTGCCTCCACTGACAGTGAGTCTACAGCAAGGAACTAAAGATTTGGACCTTATTCAGTTACCCAGACTAAGTATCTAATGCCATTTGATAATGGGGGGAGGGGGAAGTAATTCAAGTTGGAAGCAATCTCAGGAGGTCTCTAGCCCAAACTCCTGCACAAAGAAGTTGTCAGCTACAAAACTGGACCAGGTTATACTCAAGGCTTTCTCCAGCTGGATCTTTGAAATTCTCAAGGATGGAGGCTGCAGGACCTCTCCAGACAGCCTGTTCCAACACTGCAGTGGCCTCAGAAAATCCCCCCCACCTCCCACCCTTATATCAAGTTGGAACCTCTCTTGTTTCAGTTTCTCTCTGTTGCTTCTTGTCCTCCCACCATTCACCACCATGAAGGGCCCTGGCTATGTTTTCTTGGTAATGTCATCATGGGTATTAGAAAGGCTGCTCTTTGGGGGGTGGGAGGGTGTCCCCCAGTCTTTTCTTTTCCAGGTTAAACAAGCCCTTTTAAATCTTAAATACTTAACAGTATTTTAGGAAGTTGCATTCCAACCTATTATATTCAACTTCACGTTGTCTAGTATTAGCCTATCACTTTTATTTTTATTTTGGAAAGAAAAAGTTTAACTCCAATACCATGAACACAACTGGTAGCACAAGTAGCAGCACTAACACTTACTTGAGTTGTCCTTCTGCTGTGTCTGGATTATGCCTGTAGTGAAAATCTGTGTAAGGAGCTAAAATTCGCTAAACAAAAGAAAGACATGCATTACTTTCACATGAGAATGCAGTTTAATGGGTCTTGCCCTTTTCCTCAGTCCCACTCCAATGTCATGTTATTCCTGCTCTATAAATCATTACGCTCTTAGCCTAAAATGTTAGATTTTAAACATTCTGAAATAACAGGGTAAAATCTGAGATGAAAGTTAAACATTTTCATTAGTAATACAATGTTTTATTTCTCTCACTAAACAAGTAAAACTGAACCCACCTCTAATTCTACATCTGCTCGCACATACTGTCGGGTCTTTGGATGATTAATGAGGTGCAAAACTGTAGTTATCAGAGCCTCATTTATTCTGCTTAGCTGACAATCAATCACATTTTTCAAGATGGTACTTAAACCACCCCGAAGAGCCACCACCTCAGGATTCTGAAGTGCTAAACAAAGAAAAACATGTCACTTCGGCCAGTGATAGAAAACATTTCATGGCTTCCAACATGATAAACTTGTCATCTGTTTAGTACATGTATCTTTGTCTTCCTGAACACTGCTGAGGTACATGTAAAGCTTTTAATGGAATTGACCGACATTGGTAACGAATTGAGATTTTGGATTAATTTACCATGAAGAAAAATACTCGTCAGTCAGTCACCAACTTCCCAACTTGTTTACATACAGCAGTTTCTGAATTTTGCCACAAGAAGGTTTTGTGTTTCACTGAACTGACATGGATAAAATATTTATACTAGAATACAGAAGAGTAACAAATTGCTTTTTTCCTTAAAACAGAAGTTTATATCTCAAAAGCATTGTTGAAGCTATTTCTCATTGATTGATTTTGAAAAAACTTTAAAAAATCAGCACCCACATGCAAGTTTAGGGAGTTAGTATAAATGACTGTACAGATAGCTTTTACAGGGACACAAATACTGACTTCCAGCTGCCAGCTAACCACAGTACTCATTGTAAAAATTTTTAAAGGAAGATGTTTCATAGTTCTCTGAACTCTTGTATATTTGTCAGCATCTCACATCTAGAATTCTCCCTACTTCCAATCCGTTAGTTTTAGAAACATCAGCTGCAGGAGGAAAATGTTTTTAAGGTAGATTAAAAATTGGCAAGTCTTAAAGGAAAGAACAGCACCTGAAATATTCATGTACTTCACTTAGCAGATTTTGATTTCAAGTTAGTGATTTTTTTAATATCAAATTAATGACTAAAATCTACGAAACTGACATTAAGAATATTTAACATCTATTTTACTATTAAATACCCTTAATTATTTGAATACAATCTCTTAGAAAACTGATGACAAGCATGTCAAAATTTTTCTTAATTAGCTTTCAGTTATCTTACCTAGTTCACAGATAATGGCTATACACGCTCGAACCATTCTGTCTCTTTCTTGAAGACCATCGCTTCCAACTGCTATCAAAGAGTTAGTAATAGAACTGGGGAACAATGAAGCATTCACAGTGATCATCTGCCAAAAATGGAAAAAAAAAAAAGCACCCTCTGGTTTCTTCATGGTATTTCTCTAAACATATTCACAGATTCATCAGCATTCCGTTTCCTAGATACAACCAGACAACACCACTCCATATGTTACTTTGTTGTATCTTGGCAAGTCCTCAAAACTGTTTCTTTTGTTCTTGAAATTCTTCATTTGTCAGTTTACTTTACCATTCTCTTCCTGCTCCTGTTTTTTATTTTTATATTATTTTATCATAATAAAGGGTTAAAAAGACAACTGTAGCAAACTATAGCTACCTTTTCCATATTTTTTCCCCAATAATTTATCAACAAAGAATGCTATCTAATGACACAGAGTAGCTTACAAACTCTTCTAGAAGATTCATTCAAACTGCAGCAGATTCTTCACTACCTGTTCAACAGTTTAATTAGCCAAGACTAAAATGTCCTGTTTGGTAGACAGATCCTTAGATTGCTGCAGACTACAAAAACCAGTCAGTCAACAGAAGCTTCTGCTGTAGAATTTGGAAGGTAACTGCCAGTAACACCCCTAAATCTTTTTGTATAGTACCTAATTTTCCTAGAACTGCAATGTGATTCAACTTTGTAAGTTATATAGCTATGGCACAATACACACACCACAGCCCTTCAACATGTTAAACTGAAAAGATGAAATTAGGACATGCAACCATTAATCAAATAATTTTCAATTAAAAAAATTGAGACAGAATAGAAGAACATATTTTAATAGCCAATAATCATTTACACTACTGAAGAGCTTCCCGCACCATGGAAATCCTCAGCTGCTAGTTTAGGACAAGTAGAATTTACAGCAGATGAAGGTGCAAGACCCTATGCACATATTAAAGGCAAAAAATCCCACTCCAAAACAACCAACCATCACTCCTCGCCCTTCCCTAAACGAGGCTTTGACTACAAAGGCTGAGTAGGTGTTCATTCACATACTTTCATAGTTTGCAAAAATCAAATACACATATCCTCTACAGTATGGAATATGAACGTCACTAAACATTACTAAGGAGGAAGTAGGTTTTTAGTCTGTCTGACTACTTAAAAAGGGAACAAGAGAATTTGTTATAGCCCACTCAACCATGTCACATTTTTTTGTGCTAATAAACAAAAGTGAGATGTAAAAAAAACCCCCAAAACCTCAATATCCATCAAACACCTAAAAATTTTAGGCCAGTTTTCCAAGGTTTTGTTTAACATCCCTTTTGTTTCCAACAAAACCAGGCTTTATCTTAATTATTTTTACAAAATTGTTTTGTCCTATATTAATTTTACATCTCCCTTATAAATTTTAGACATATTTGTTCAGACAAAGAGGATTGTTTTACCCTCTTCGCAAAGGATGTTAAAATGAGAAAAGATCAACCATTATGACAAATGTATTTCAACACTTTTAACAAGTTTATTTTTAAGACATGTTTTTGAGAAACTTGTCATACTTAATGTTGTCACCCACAAAACAGGAAGCTTTAAGATAGGACTCTAAAGAAAAAACAAACTCTTCCCCACCCACGCAGTCTTTCACTTTTACAATGGCATGAAGTAACAACAATTAGCAAAAGAAGTACCAATTCACTCCACAAAATTATAACCCTTTTTTCTACTGATACTGACATGTACTTAGTGTGAGGACACAAGCCATCTCTTAAGGCTGTTCTGCTTCATTGTTTTCTTTGGATTTAAGACATTAAAATAGATTCTTTCCTTCTCATAATCAATTCCAAGTACACTAGTAGAATAAATACAAACTTTTATATTTGCTTTCATTCTGCTCTAGGTATTGAAATGCAGTTCTAAAGACTGAGGACAAGTGACTTACAAGGCAACTTACAAGCAGCTATGATGAAATAAGTAACAAAGACTATGAATTTGTCTTTAAGATTCCTTTAAAAAAGAGGAAGACAAACAGTGGCTCATATTATCCTCACAGCTGACTTCTGCTTTGAAAATAAAACATCCTGCCTACTAAATTATATTTTAAAAGTCTTATTGACATCTATTAGATGGAATAACACTTTCTGAAGTAACTTTATGCCATCCTTTTCATGCTTGAAGACACTGGTAAATTGCAAAGCTCTTACTTGGAAAGGTAGAGGTGATTACAGTCAAAAGAGACAGTGAGCACTTAAAGCCTTCAAAAAAACTCAGAAATCAAGTTTAAAAAGTTGTGGTTTTTTTAATCTTCCTATACTACTTTAACCTGCACATTTTTTTTTTAAACAAGTTCACTATTAAGTGCCTTTTATAAATTCATAAAACAGGATTAATATTTTATATTTTGTGCAGGAGATAATTCAGTGAAAATGGCAAATACAACAATCAGAACTTGAGAAATGGGCCCATGTGAATGTCATTAGGTTCAACAGGGCAAAGTACTGGGTCCTGTACCTGGGTCTGAGCAACCCCCTCAGTAACAGTACAGGCTGGGGGATGAAGGGACTGATATCAGCCCTGCCGAGAGGCACCTGGGGGTGCTGGTGGACGAGAAGCTGGACACGAGCCGGCAATGTGCGCTGGCAGCCCAGAAGGCCAACCGTCTCCTGGGCTGCATCCCCAGCAGCGTGGGCAGCAGGTCGAGGGGGGATTCTGCCCCTCTGCTCCGCTCTGGGGAGACCCCCCTGCAGTGCTGCCTCCTGCTCTGGGGCCTCAGCACAGAGAGACATGGGCCTGCTGGAGCGGGGCCAGAGGAGGGACACAGCCATGGTCAGAGGCTGGAGCCCCTCTGCTGTGAGTGCAGGCTGTGAGAACTGGGCGGGTTCCGCCTGGGGAAGGGAAGGCTGCAGGGAGATCTAATTGTGGCTTTTCAATACTTAAAGAGGACCAATTAAGAAATACGGAGACAAACTGTTTAGCAGGGGCTAACCTGTAGCAATAGGAGAAAGGGTAATGCTTTTAAACTAAAAGAGGGGAGATTCAGAGGAACATGAGGAAGAAATTTTTTATGATGTGAAGCACTGGCAGAGGTTGCCCAGAGAGGTGGTAGAAGCCCCATCTGTGGAAACATTCAAGGCCAGGTTGAACTGGACTCTGAGGAACCTGATCTAGCTGCAGATGGCCCTGCTCATTGCAGGGGGCTTGGACTAGATGGCCTTTAAAGGTCCAATCCAAACTATTCCGATTCTCCTCTTCTAGACTTTTATATAAATCTTTTACAAATCCCAGTATCAAACCACTGAGTCCAATATATTGAGACAAAGAGAGAAGGGCAAGAGCAGAGTAACAAAAAGACAGTGTGAAAATACAGAATGTGCCATTCAGAACATGTGTCACTGTATTCTTTGTGAGAGAGTTTCTTAAGTACTGACTGCTCTATCCCAATCCATGCTTAACTGCTGTAGCCCAGACAGGACATGAAAAAGGTGTTAACTTTACTGGTAGCCAGGTTAGAAGGCTTTTTGTTTGTCTCACATTGTCTCTTAAGAAACAAGGATGTTCTTTCTAGGTAGCAGATGATGTTAGGAAGCATCTTTTATCAACATAGTTCTCAGCATCAAAGAACCATCAGCATCCCTCTACAGCATGTACATTCCCCGCACATACATCCCATGCACAGCATCCTTGTACAATATCCTTCTACAGTGGAGGAGGAAAAGGAAAAAAAAAAGCACTGGAGGTTTGCTGTATGATTTTTTAATGCTTAAGGATCTTTTTTTTTCAAATCAAACTAATGGATTTATTTCTCTTGCTTTCTCTTGTTTCTTTCAATCAAGCAAGACAGAAGTCTCTGCTCAATTAGGAAATGCTCAAAAAAACCCAAGAATAATGAGGACAAATTTCTGACCCAAATAAAACCAATTCATTATAAATGTGCTTCCTTGCCATCTTCTGATTTAAGCTACCCCAGCTCCACATTGAAGCAATGCTTTTAAAGCAGATTAGCAAGAACTTTTATAAATTATGACTTCTCAAGGATCCATTCGTTTATGGTTGGTTTTTTTGTTTGTTTGGATTTGGGGGGGGTGGTAGTGTTGAAGCTTTAAAACTCTCTTTTTGGCACAATTGTTATTCAAGCCCATTGTCTCTTCTGTAAGACAGAAACCAAGTGAGCTCATTACAAGGGAAGAAATTGCACATAAAATTCCTGTATTTTCAACCTAATTACCTATATATATATTAAAAAATACATATACACAGAAAACAGATTAAACACACAAGTACCCCAAGGGAACAATTCTTCCAACTACTTCAAACCTTACTTGAGACTTTGGTAGGTTTTTTTCCTAAGATGCTCAGTAGAAGTAGAAGAATATAATCATGATAAAGATGAGCGAAGTCCAGTACAAAGGCAGAATACTATGTTGCCTGAATAAAATACCTTCTATAGGTGTATATGCCAACTTCTCTAAGACAAACCTGAAAATGCAGCTACCACAGCTTCAAGCATCACATACCCATGGGTGCATAGTAGAGTAACCATCACAGACTATGTCTTATTGTGTATCTGAGAAATGAACTATGATAGTATCAACCTCTACAGATAAAGCAATAAGGCTAGAAGCATTTATTCAACAGATTATTCCAGCAATGGCAATTTGCCTCATTTCTCAGACGGCAGAAAATCTCCCATCCTTCATTCACAGATGCTTAAACACACTATACAATAATGTTAAATCATTAGATGAAACTCAATAATATGGTTCTTACACCCTTACATTCATAGTTTAATTTTTTTCACAAATCTTGTCCAGTATGATATTTAATAAAGGAAAATTAGGGTTTTTCTAGCCCCCTCAAGGTTCTCAGTGGTAAGACATTAAAATCAAAGCAAGTCTCAGCACTACCCCTCCTTCTTTCTTCTGAATGATCAGCTACAAATTCTTCTCACTTGATAAAGGTAAGGTAAGGCATTAGAGACTGTGTGGAAAAAAACCACGCTGATGGAGAAAACGCGGAGTCAGCACAGCTGACTAGTATAGCCAATAAGACCATCTATAGTTAGATTTTACCTTTCTGACTAATCGAAGTGCTTGTGTTCTTTCTACTTCATTACTCTGCTGTATGTCAATGCACCTAAAATAAGTTAAAAACACATTTTGTTTATAACAACACTTTAACTGTTAACATCTTGTGTTAATATTTATGCAATTGAATAAAGAGAAGAAAAAGAGTATTATGACCGACTGTTTAAAAATTCTGCTTTTCAGCAAGTATATTCATTATGATTGGTCAATTAACTGAAAAAAAAAATTAAATAAACCAAAGCTATCTTCATCATAATTAAACCCCTAGAAGACATAATGGCTTCCACAAATATTTTCTGAGCTACCTGCATTGGTCATTTCAAATGAAACTAAATAAAGTATTTGTAATGTTTCACATCAATATCTTGTATGTGTTCTCAGATTAGAAAAGTCCTTTTACTCCAACAAAATTAAATAGCACACTAAAACTATGTGTGTACATTTATGAACAGAAACATACACATCTATACCAGTACACTAAATCCAACAAGATTTTAACAAAGGAAGCCCTAGAAACGCTAATATTTAGACCTAGTCATCATGTTGATCTTATCTCATTGTTAGTTTTCCCTTTGGTATTCTTCCATTGTGTCATGGCTTATACTTAGGTAGAAATTCTTGGGCATGAACTACTTTTTAGCCCTGATTTTATACTAGAGTCTCCAGAAAAGCTCACATAAAACAACTTAAGACACGAAAACTACTGATGTTTCAACCTTCTAACAACACCACAGATTAATTTAAGATTCATGGCATTTATAACTGAAAAACACAAAAATTTTTAGATTCCTGGTTGTATATCATAGATACATCATTTTATTTGGATTAACTGGTGTGATGTATTATCTATTTTTAAAGAATGTTATTCATATTGAAGAAAAATGGCTTTTATAAAACTACATATCAAGAATACAAGAGGACATGAAAACACCTTTTCTCACCTGTCTCAATTATGAAAAAGCAAGTGATTCACAACGGTACAATTCATAAGAAGAAAAATTACCTGGCTATCAAGTAATCCACTTTCAACCTTAGCACCTTCTGAAGAATACTGGAGTCTCGAATGAGATAGCGGAGGGCTCGCAATCCTGCTGCTCGCACCTCTTTTGCTTCATTTAGTAAAGCTAACCTCAGACTACAATGAAGAAAACAAGGGGGACAAACAATTTAGCAGCAGGTAGACTTCTCCATCTGACACGCAGCTACTACCTACTCATTTAAAATAAAAAGTCTGATTTTTAAAGATAAATGTTCTGCATTAATTTTCTGTCTTTGAGATATTTACCTGTACAGCCTAGAAGGCAAACTTTCACCCAGCCAGCAGATGTAGACAATATATTAATCTAAAAAAGCCACAAACCAATCTTTTTGTTTGTTTGTTTTTCCCAAAGAACAGCTTGTACATCCATGAAATGATCTAAGACCTGTATGTAACTTGTTATTTGACAAACAGCTGAGAGCAATATTAGTCCAAGAAAATTACAAGGTAGAGAGCATTTCCTCCTCTGCTAGACTACCAGCCCACAAGCATGAGTCCTCAAAACAGTCATAACTTACAGCACAGATTTCTACAGATTTCATTTTAACATATAACCAAAATGTATTTCTCTGTGGACTTTTTGAAAGCATCGTGCTCACACTGACGTGAGCTTTCCTAAACCTAACTGTCCTCATAATGTAATTTCCTAAATTCACTATCTAGGTGAAAAGAAATGAGCTACTGAAGACCTCCAGAGATAAGAGTTTGAAAGTATTAAGTGACACATTGTCCTTCTGAAGGCACTCAAAAGATGTGCCCCTTTTCCTTGACTACATAGGGCAGGGAAGTACCCCATCCTCCCAGTGACATATTTTAGTAAGATTCTTTCAGTGGACATCTAAGAAAGTAAATACTTTAGCCAGTGAGACTGAACTGCAAATACTCGAGAGAAACCTGACCTTGTAAGACAATGAAGATATGCCACACCAGGAAGAAAAAAAAAAAAAATACATGTGTTCTGACTTGTCAGCTGTACCACAAGAAGAAAACTTGAAAAATTAAATTGGACCCACTACATAACCCAAAAGGAAAGGAGAAGGAATGAAGCAAATAAGAGATTGACAGAGGTATGACAGAAACAAGCATTTTCTTCAATGCTAAGTCATCACTTTAGAGATCTGCATGAAGATTCCTATCATAAAGCCTTTATTATTATACAAAATTTGAGTTAGACTAAAAAGTAAAAATGATGGAAGAACAGGAGGAAATCTATCAGTAAGTATTATCAGCGGCCCACCAAGCTTCACATCTAAGTGTTTGGAAAGAAAGTCAATATGAACTATCTGCATAATAAACGGTAGCAGCCAAGATGGAGAAAAGGTGATAAACGGGTCTATAAAAAAAAAAAAATTATTCGAAAGGGCATCCAGAGGACTGTTTACGATCTTAAAATAAAATCACCTTAAAATAAAACTGGTCAGCCACAGAAATTTACACAAACTATATTCTTCTAATCTTTTGAAAGACTTGAAAGGGCCTATCACAATAGTGTATAAAAAGGCATAAGGTGTTGCTGAAGATTGTATTAATGGATATAAAGAGACTATAGAGTGATAAAAAGCAGTTTCACAAATCAAAATCCAAAAAGATGAGTTCAAAGGACAGAGGTGAATGGAAGACTTAGATTGACCACTTTTTTGTCCAGATTTTAGCCAGGTTCACAATCTCCTTTTGTAGGCAGGTTTGTTGTGTTTTTTTGGTTTTGTTTGTTTTTTTTTGGTTGTGTTTTTTTGTTGTTGTTGTTTTGTTTGTTTGTTTGGTTTTTTTTTTTTGGTGGAGTGGGGCAGAGGGGGAACAGAGAAATACAGAGGGCAATGTTGTTTATACTAATGAGAATAGGATGAGGTTATGAGAGACTTCAAGACAAAAACTGTGTTATAAACCCATGATTCTAAACTACATGAACTACATGATTCCAAAATAGCCGTCAGATCAATAGCCATCAGATTGATCCTGGAAGAACTAACAAAGGATGCAATAAGTAAGGATATTCAGTACATATTACGGGATCATTCTTGCACCTTTTTCTCAAGTATCTCATCCACTCACTACAGAAAGATTAACAATGGTTTTGACAAATCTTCATTTGATCCAGCCAGGTATTTGTGAATAATCTGAATTTTGCTTTTACAGCCAAAGCCTCTTAGCACATTACTAAAAGACCTCAAAGGTTTCTGAGGCCTACCAACACTATATTTTCTTCATGGCTCAAGGCTTCCTCCCATCTGCCAATGGTAGGTCTTCCTGGTTCCCAGAGCACCATAGCTACACTGGGAATGACAACAAAATGTGTCACTATCATCTCCATCTGCTGGCAGGAAGAAAATATGATCAGGCACCTGGATTAACATAATTCTAAAAAGAGAGGAGGTCTAGAAAACAGATCTCTAACTTGAGAAGAATTCCAATTATTGCAGACTGCACCTGTCTTTGATTTGGGTAAATACTCTAACAAGGTTACTGACCCCATCCCTACAACTTTATAGGAAATCTGTAATTATTTTTGAAATCATTGATTCCTTTATAGTTTAATGTTTTAAGGTTAGCCATTCCTACTTCACAAATGGAGAAAACAAAAAGTATTTCTTGCATACAAATAGTGTTTCATGTTTTCTAAGAAAAACAAGTTTGTTCTGCAGAACAAAACGGTTTGTTTCCCTATGGATATCTGAGATAATGTTTGGAACATCAGCAGAGTAAATTACAGAACTTGCATGTTATTTCTGAAAGAATATATGTACTTAGCTTACCTGAAGTTAATTTCTGAAATTAAAAGTTCAGTATTTGCAACTTACTCAGAATGGCTGTATGCTGTATAGCAAAATAATCTGCAAACAGAACACTACTGCCTGTAACTCTGTAGAACAAAATTTTTAGATTTGCCTGAACAGGCCATAGTTCATGAAAACAATCCATCGTATAAATATTTCTGAAGAAACACCAACCAGCATGATTATGGTTGTTAAAATGTGATTATGTGGGTGGTATCCTTGAGTTTGAAAGCTACAGCAGAATAATCTACATATATGCATAAAAAATTTGCTTCTCATGTACATAAACAGAGGAACTACTGGACTGACCAAAGTAAAACTAACCAAGATCATTTTCCTGCTATGTGTCATTTTACTTTTCTGAGAAGCCATTTTTGACATTTTTCTAAGTAGGAGATTATTTTAATTCATGCGTCCACTGAGAACATTATCTCTTCCTTATCAATATCAGTGATTGTGTTTGGATTAACAGATCTTTCTGTAAACTTCTTCCTATAAAAACAAACACTAGTATTTGTATAACCTTTTAAGACTTGCATTTTAAAATATTTGGTAAAGAACTCTGAATTTTGAAGTTATACTCATAAGTGATGTTTAATCCCATCATAAAACACTATAATAGATTACATAAATAGGATTAGAAGATAATGACCTATTAAAGCTTTCAGCAAAATATGCATTCATGAAAATATACTAGTTTTTTATTTTTTTTTTTTTAGTTCTAGCAAGGAAAAACTGTTCTATTTAAGAAACTAACTTACAATATTTCCGTAAGAAGTTACAAAAGTTTTCTCAACATTTTACTTGAAGAGAGAGTAGCTTTTCTAAACTAATGCTTTCTCAAGTCAGATGACTAAACTGAAAGAACACAAAATCAAATACTAGATCTTAGTTGTTTCTGCCACCAATGCCGAGCCTCCGGACAAGTTTACCAATGTCCGTGTGAAAACACAGAAGTTCTGGAAATACGCATGTAGTTAGTTTTGACTGTCAGAAATGGTACAAAATAGAGGAAAATTCCACTCGAAAGTACATACACAGAGCGTTTTATTTATTAGCAGAGAAAGCAATGCCTCAAAGACATATACACACCAAATTAACATAAAATGTTTATCTTTAAAGTATGATTCTACATCAATAGCATACTCTCAACTCTGTAGTAGCACATTTTTACTAAAAGTGTTTTTTGTAAGTATTGAGATATTTAGAGGTATTTTTACATCTATGAGGAATACAAGGAAAACCACACTTTTAATTTTGAGGGTTTTTCCCCTTCTGTGCCCAAAAGTGAGTAATATATTTCTGATTTTACTCATTAAAATATTGTAAAGTGTATCTTTGAACTATGAAATTCCAAATAGAAATACAAAATACTAGCTCAAAACTACGAATTAATTTAATGGCACCTAGAACAATTAAAGTACACTAGTATTGCTCTATTTCTCCTTACTACTTACCATATTATGATGCTGTCATACGTAAAACCTAGCTTTTCTTCAGCATGGCCAGTATTACAAAGAAGCTGAAAATAAAAGAAAACTACTATTATTTACAACTCTTTAAAAGGTGACTGTGTAAAACTGAAGATTTCCGGCAATGCCTTCAAAGAAATCTAAGGAATTTCATTCATGGCAAGTGAAAGCATACCAACTTCAGACTCCCCGAGAACTTGTGCTGTCAGTATTCTGCTCCTACATACGTCAGACACACACACAAACCCATGGCCTCTCATATTTGAGAAAAGCTTGCACAATTGCGTAAGCTGCCTACTGCTCAATTTTTCAACTCCAGATCACTCCTCTTTCTGCCTTTAAGCTCTCTGCAGAACAGCCACTACTTGGGCAATTGGTAACCTGAGCAAAGATGAAAAAGACTGAAGTCAAAGCTCATTGTCATTCAAAAAGAAGGCTCGGATGAGAGTTCTGAAGCAGAGATAGACACTAGTGGTCCACTGTCATGTTTCATCACAGCAGCATGGGCACAGGAGGGAAAAAAAAAGTATCAGAAGGCATTGCTAATGGTAAGTATCCCATAACTAACATCTGGCCTGGCCTGCCATCAATTCCATAGAACTTGTACCTCTGAAAAATCAGTGCAAACATTGAATTTATGTGCACAAAGAGTCACAAACTCTGAACATTTCAACCATATTTATATATTTTGAGCAGAAGACTAAAGACTTACAAGTGTAGTTTTTTCTTCCAAAACCGATCTCAAAAGGAACAATCTAGTGCAAGCCAATGCTGTAGCCTCTTGAGGAAAGGAAAACAGTCTCTTCTGTAAGAAGAGTAGGTGCTGTTCTCCTTTGCAAGAGTGGCAAAGAAATTCCTAGTAATCTCGTTTCTACCCCCAGTTAAAATTATAAAATACTTTATTATTACGCCCAAATCCCAAAGCACTTTTCCAAGCACTTCCAAAAACTGAAGTGATTAATACTGATTGCAATAGCTTTGCACTTTGTCTGCTGTTGTGTTTTTTTTTTTTTTTTTTTTTTTTTTTTAAACAGGCATGTGTTCAGTTCTGAGCCAGCATGGTATTAACAGTTTCTCCTCACTGATGAATGCGGGAACTGTTTGTGCTAACTAGTGAATACCTCTGCTCTGAAAGTATTAAAATATATCAAACCTTGTGCCATGTGCTTTATATGTATTTACTGCTAACAATAGGAAATTTACAATAAACTAAATGAACAGTTAAATTAAGGTTACTGTAAGTTGAACTATTTATCATGTTCCCTCTCCTGTTCTATTGTTTTCTTCCACCTGAAAAAACAGCATACTGCACAGAAACTCCACTTTTAAGTAAACCCATTTTATTAGCATGATGGTTTAAATTCAAACAACACAGGCTTATGCTGAACCAGTACAAATTCTTCCCAGGATCACACTACATTTTAAGAAACTATTTTTCATATTGTGTGAAAAACGCATAGTAATAAATGTTGAAATCCAAAGTTGTTAAGGAGATAGATGATTAAATTGGCTGGGCTCAGTTCCACATTTGAGCTCAAATAATTTAATTGAAGTACTTCGGATTTTGCGCTTTTCTCAACAGTGGCCATACGCGAAGATGATTATAAAACATAAGGAAAGTTATTATACAACCTCCTTCCCCCCACCTTTCAAATTTAAGTGATAATAAAACTAGACAATTGGTGCATTAACTGGTTAGGACAGTATGTCATTTCCTAGTATCAATCTATTTTTATGCCATGTTGTTGGACTGCCTAAGGCCACCACTGCTGCTTTAGCATTTCTATTGACATCCTATGAACTGTAAAAATTGGCTGGCAGAGTGTAAGCAAATCAGCGTGAGAAGATAGTGAGTAAACACAGTTCATTGTTCAGTTTTAGACAAGTTCATCAATAGTTGTTTAGGCTTATCATTTATATATCTAAACTTCTCCCAATCATTCCACCCCAGACACAAATGAGAAATACTAACAACATATAATATGATCCTCAACAGTCTTTTCTCCTACTTAAAAAAAAACAAAACAAAACACAAAACCACACACCACAGAAATTTATAATTCTGATGCAGGAAAAAATAATTTTTGAGAAAGATGTTATTGTCTACACTACTGTGTTTCTGAAGCAAGTCTCCTATTATCACGCTTACCATTGGTTTGCACCTTGACCAGTCCTGAGAGAAAACTGAAGCAGACAACTCGTTCCAGGAACCCGCCTAACTTGCTGCCAGAAAACATTCAGTTCACTGTACCAGCTCTCATCTAGCTACCAGCACGCACTCTTACCAAAAACGGTGTGGTATTAGCTCTTCAGTACCAACTCTTTTACTCTAGATATGTCTTCCTACTGTGCACACCCTCACTGATGTAGAAAGAGACTTAACCTTATCTTGAAAGTCAAGTTTAACCACTGTGTGAATACAAATTTCTGAATGTGATAATTATTATCAAAGTGTTTGATGGTGTCTGTGTGCACATGTGAAATATTTCTCACAGAGAATGAAGAGATAAAATTGGCTAAAAAAAAAGTACAAGATTAGCTACTTTAGCTCTTATTCCAATCGGCCACCATTATTTAAGTACTGGCTTGCTTTGCAATTTACACACAGTAGTGTGCTTACAGGACTTCCAGCTAGAAAAGAATTTAGAAGACGGACAGCAAGATCAGAATTCAAAATGTTTCAGTGATTTGAAAGGAGTGCCCAAACTCACTAAGAAAATTCAATTAAATCAAAGGAAGAGCATACAATATCCTTCATGGTACCACACATTAACAGACTCAAAAACTGAAATAAGTCCAGCAGAGAAATACAAGATGTACAGAAAACATTCTGAATATTTAAAAAAAAAAAAAGCAAGATCTCGAAGTACAGCAAACTATAAACTAATTGCATTGATGTGATGTAATTTCAAAACAAACAAACAAAGGAATTTTACATTTGGAAATACTAATAATGCTCGTTCTGATGAGATTAAGTGAGCTTTTTCCCCCCACTTCACATACTGCTCTTAAAACTGCAAGAACAACAACACTTTGGATACCACATTTTAAGAGCAGACAAACTGGAAAAAGTGTAGCAAAAAAATATACAAGGCAGTTAGAAAATACACCCATGAAGGCTGAGCCATTGGGTTTATTTAGTCTAGGGAAAAAAAAAAAAAAAAAAAAGGCAAAAATAAGGTTGGGTTGATATATGTTTAAAAGAGGGGACAAGTCATGGAAACTACTATAAAGAAGGTACTGTTTAGCTAGTCTCAATGCTTTGAGTATTTGGTCAGTTATAAAGGTCTGGTCTTTAATTTATTTAAGGGGAAACTTTGCTACTTTCTTCTCATTTCACCTTCAAACAACATTAAGCAGGTCAACGATTCTGGCCCAAATACAGCACTTTTCGTAGACGGCTAAACTCCCAGCAAAGCCAAGTAACTGTCATGTATTTGACTACCATTTAACAATTAACATGCATGTCATTAAGTTTGTAGGCAAGCAATACCAGAATACTAAAATCTGCTTTTAGCTACACATTTCTATATTTCATTAAAATGGCAATGGATTATCATATCATGTAAATGCCTGGAATTGTATATGAAAAATATAAAGTACATTTGCATATTAAATGTATTTTTTTTACACATACGCAACAAGTTTTACGTATTTTCATATATACACACAAACACAGAGTACATTTGTTTGTTAAAACTGCCAATAAGCCAACTCTAAAATTCAAAAGTTTTCATATTTGTGCCAAGTTGCGTCGGGGAGATTTAGATTCGATATCAAAAAAAATTTCTTCACCAAAAGGGTTGTCAAGCATTGGAAGACACTGCACAGGGAAGTGGCTGAGTCACAATCCCTGGAGTATTTAAAAGACATGCAGATGTGGCACTTATGGACATGGTGTGGTGGACTTGGCAGTTGGACCTGATGATCTTAGAGGCCTTTATTCTATGAATCTATATAATAGTGAGTGGGAATAGCACAGAACCTTTGAGGGTCTCACTTAATATTAGGACAGAATGGTACTTATGCTAGGCCAGAAAATGACTAACTTGCAATGAAGGTTTTTTTCATGTTTACTGTTAGCTCTGAGTTTTTCATGCTACTTGGATGAGTCATTGCAATATGAGTAACCCATCAACATGTCTTGGAAACAGTAGATCAAAACAACAAAACCACAGGAGGTCAAGAGCATACACAAGTTGAGAGCACACCAAGACCATTCAAATTCACATTTAACAGAACAGTCACAGCAATTACTAGGTAAAAGTGTGATATTATTCTATGCATCTAAAATTGCGTAGAATTCTGTATTTCCAGAATTGTAATTCTGGAAATACAGTTTGAACCCTCACCAGTGATATTAATGAGGAGACTACTTAGTAGATCGTAATCTTGAGAAAAGCCCCTACTGAAACTGTGGATTCTGGATTTAGATCTGTTAGCTCTCCACGTTTGTTTCACAGCTGAATCCCCCTAAGCAGACAGTCTGTTCCTATCTGCTACATATTTCATCATGGTATTTCAAGTTTTGCCCATACTGGTTAAGCTACTTGGATGAATGTTACAGTCAGTCAATACCGCATTCAGATTCTAAGATACTTGGGTTTTCAAAGGACAGCCAAGATTCTAAAATGACTGTGTATGAATCAGACAAGAGATGGAATCCATGAAAGCCTCTACAGCCCCAAACTCAATCCTAGTGAAATTTAGCAGCATGGTCAAAAGCTAACAGATATATAGTGCAGAATAGTAGAGCCTCATTAAATAATGAAAGAATTTGTGCTGAGTAGACTGAAAATACAATTTTCCTATCACTGATGCTATTCAATTACTAAATCTAAGCTAAAATTAATTTTCATTTTGTCTTTAAAGATGCATCTTTGGTTTCAGTGAAAAATAGAAATCTCTAAAACATCTGTAGGTCTTTTTTCTGTTACACAGTGGTGTAAACCTTCTATAATAAAGGGTTCTAAATGAATACTTTAAATCCAAAAAGACACTTTCCACTAGGTAAATGCAATTGTACAGTTCCTTCTGATTTTCAGTAATTTATCACTTACTACTTCTCATGGAGGTGGGGAAAACCCCAAAGACGTAAGCATGATGTTTTGGTATTAATCAGCACAAGCTGGGAAACTTCAAGGTGTCTGCCTTACATAGATGACCATGTAAGTGAAAGATGGGTAATCCTGCTCAGCTTCTGAAGCCAAAGGCACATAGCGAGCTTGTGAACTGAATGTCACAGACCATTTACTACAGGTCAAATCCTCAAGCAGCTTTCAGGTCAAAATTCAGGTTAGCTTAAATAGTGACACAGGTGGTTAGAAAGGAGTAAGATTAGGCAGTACTTCATAAACATTTTTGTCCACAAAACTGCAGCTTCACTTTTTGGGTGATAAGCAGTAGATGAAGAGAAAAATTTCTCAGTCTGCAACTGCTGCAATTCAGAACAAAACATACCTTTCCATAGCCTGAGTATCATCAGAAGTGGGAATGATAATTTCTTGGAGCAGAAAACAGATACCTTGCACCTGTTGGGCAAGAACAGCCCATGTTCTGCAGCCAAAGAGCCAACACAAACATTTGGGTTCTACTAATAAGATGTACTAGCCAAAACTTGATGAATGAAATGCAAGTATTTGTAAAGAATCATGTGTATGGCATATTTTGTACAGTAAGTATAGGTGTTCTGGGGACTTGGATGTCACTAATTAACACTCCTCGTGAAGGGAAAGACAAATGAAACGGGAGTTACATCTCTTAGGCAAGCAAGCTCCATACAAAATACCTGCCTTACAGTATCATTCCTGTAGATAAAGTAACAAATCCCATTGACTGCTAACCATCATTAGTTTAATCAATTTTATTTAACTTCTGCATAAACTCCTGGAGTCCAGTTCAGTAACTTTTAAAGGGTGATCACTCTCCTTCTCCTTAAATAAAAGGGAATCCACCAGAAAGTGCAAAGAATGAATCCTCAAAATAATTTAATTATGGAATGATTCAATTTTTCAAAATTATCTAAGAATTTTTGGTTCATTATTTAGTTACATATTAACTATATGTAAATTTGCATATTTACTAGTTTACCACATTTACAGGTGCTTAACATTTGATTTTCAGTGGTAAAAGCACTATTTTAACATCCGTAGTTTCAAATACTGACTTTTCACTAGGAATCATGCATCTGCAAACCTAATCCAGCTCTTTAATTTTAAGGCAACTAGAGAATTTGGAAGCAGTCACATTTAAAAGTTCCCAGATTAGTACAAAAAGGAAACACATCTATACATCAGCCTTTTCTAGCAGAATAAAGGGCTTCCTTGCAACACAGTTTGGAATCTCAGTAAAAACAGCAGCATTATGTCAATGGTGGATGTCTGACAGACTGGCAGACACAATAAGGCAATGATCCAGAGTAAAGATCTCAGTGTAACTACGTTCAGTTCCTCAGTGAATGCTACGCACCAACCTACACGTGCTCTGAACCGACTCAGAACATGAAGCATTTACAGATTTGTTATTAATGCACTAGAAGATAAATTTATTTGCTATTGTGATTTTGTTCTTAGTACTTACCCTCCTCCTAACTGAATCTCATACACTACCACTGAAGTGTTGTTCAATCTTGTAAGGAGTGCTACTAACAGCCAAGAAGCATGCCTACTGATTATCATGCATGTTTATCATCATATCAACTGTTCCCCCAAACCTGCCCTTAAGCATTTGTTCTTTCACTTGAGATCATCTCAAAACTGTCAAGCAGCCTCCCGGTTACCTTACTCAATGATTTGTTATCAATTCATCTACAACAATTTAAACCTTACTTTACCCACAAAATTCTCCACTGCTACATTGTTCCTTGGCTACTACTGATTGCAGGATCCATCCTTTGTCACAGAAACTTGAGTTTCATCTTCAGGCATGTTGCCCTACCTGTGGTGCTCTATCAGAAAAGTGTAAATTTACCATCTCCTTCTGAGTATCAGTACATTCATTCCAGTAACACTTACAGTGAAGCGCCAGTGTCCCCTAGCTCACTGACTGCAATGCACTTTTCTCTTGACAAATGAAAGGCTGGTCCAACAACAACCATTCAGTACACGACAAACACTTTCTTAACACCCTTGTCCACCTCCCATCATCCCTCTCTGTTCTTCTCCACAGGTTCCTCATCTACCCCAAAAATGGTATTTGCTCTCCTTCTGAAGGCCTTTCATGGCCTCTTTCTTCAGCCTACACTCTCATACTGCCCTAAGTTTTTAATTCTTGCCTCCTGTCAGCTCACTATGTCAGCTTCCGACATATCCATCATGCTTTCAGGCAAGTGCCTCTCGATTTGGAGGCATGTATTTGGAAAGAGCACCTCAAAAATCAGTAATACAGACCACTTTTAGAAATCACCCTTCAAATCTTTTTCACTCTGAAAACTGCAGTGAAACTTGATGGTTGCTATTCTATTAGTGCCCAAACCACGGCCTATCATGTTCATTGATACAGTCCTTCCCCACACCATATTTTGCCAGTTTACATCTAGAGAGTCCGGCATTTCACACATTTGATTCAATTCTGTGGAGTAGGAACCAATGTTTAGTTCTATTTGTGAAACTTAACTCATTAATTTGGAGATACTTCAGGCTTCTAAGCAGCAAAATACTAGAAAAAATGAGCCAGCAGGATATGTACACAAACTTCAGCATAACCCTGCATTCACATATTTGCTTGTCCTCATTTGTTTCCTTCCTGTCCTGTATGTAGATTTAAAGTACTGTTCCATGATATTAAGCTGTTTCATGAATCTCCCAGCCAATGTCTGATAAGAGTACATGCAAAATATTTTGCCTGTACATATGATCATTTGTTCTATGACATCATTTGAGCTCTTACCTTAGTAAAATTATTCAAGTGACCTAGTTTTCTCATATTTGAAACACCTTGTAATTTCGCCACATTTTGGAGAATCTCTCTCATATTATCACAGGGTTCTGCAAAAGAAAACAGGTTGTTAGCATATACAATTAAAAATTCAAAAATCTAAACATACATTCAACATGCAGTTCCCTAATTATAACAGGTACTCTCCTGGTCTTAATTAAAGATTGCTTTGCCTCAAGAAGCATCAATTTGATTTATACTTAGAATCAAAACAAGGCATACCCACATTCTCTAGAATAAATGTTAAAGCCCATGGAGAAGAGAGACTCCTATTTTAAAGCAGATTTTAATCAATATCTTGGATTTACAATTGACAAAGAAATTAATTTAGTGTCTGAAACTCCAATCCTAACATCTTGTAACTGAACAGTTTTATCCTTAATCCCCAAACCAAGATTCAGACACCAACCGATGACCCTGCATTCTGCTGGGAAATGTTAAGAGGCACAATATTGCCCCGCCTTTAGGAATAAGGCTGGAGGTCGAGGCAGTGTGACAAGCAGCACAGAGTGGGGCTGGGCACAGGGAGCTGCACGCGGAGCTACTGTAACAGAAACTGCAGCAAGCTCTGTACAGGGTGGTACTGCAGCAGGACAGTTTTCTAAGGGAGATGCTTGATTGCAGGATTCTCATGCAGTCTTGGATTTGAGTCTGTGTGATAGGCACTACACCACCACTGTACTTTGAAATAAATGGAATACCAAGGCTATGCTGGAGATGTATAGTGTTAGTATTAAAAAAAAAAAAAAAAAAAGTCATTAAATAAAACAAATTATTTAGAAAAAGCCTGAAGAGTCCAAACACCAGATATCTGGAAAGCAGCAAAGAGGAGAGTTTTGTTTGTGATGCCCCACACTAACTTCAGTAAAAGAAACTTGCTTCCTACTGCAGCATGAACAGCTACAGATGAATTTGTGGTGTATACATACAGTCTTTTACTTCCCTGATCATCCTGAAAGGGTAATTGTATATTTTCCGTTATACGAAGGAAATTAAAAGCATCAGAGATATAAAGAAAGCACCTTCTTCATCACCTCTCTACAGACCAAGCTGAGCTTTTATCAACTCGTGTAGTTCAAAAACTTACAAAAGCAACAAATTTGAAAAAGCAGACATAACTAGCATATCCAAGACTTAGGGGGAAAGCCAAGACCGTATATTTGCACTACCATTAGGAATACAAGTATTTAAGGCACCTACAGGTATGCACCTGAATTAAGGTGTGTAAACCTGTAAACCCACTGTAGTCAATGGAGATCTCATCTAACAGCCAACAAAGTTGAAAACAATTTACTTGACCAGCTGCAAGATGTCTATTCAAGGGTAAGGTGAATCAATTGTATTGACTATACTGCATATAATAAGACATTAGCACATGTACAGACATGTTACTGCTAGACCACATAATTGTGGTTTTTTTCAGACAAAAGATCAGTGAGATTTTAGGAAGACAAGACAGGCTCCTAAATGGGGGCACCAATCTCAATCAGCACCAGCTTGATGTGAAATATCCTTTTCCATAAACCTAAGTCACAGCAATAAGAAAAGCCAACTGTCAGATACAGAGCCACAAATACAGAGCTACCTTGCATTGCAGAACAGTATGCATAGTGAAATCAAACATTCAATAACTTTGAATTTAAAGCAGAACATGCGCATGCCTCTCTTTGAACAACCCTCCCCAACTCAGCCAAAAAAACAAACAAACAAACAAAATCTTTATTACAATCACATAAATCAGAGATGGTGAAAATCCTACTACACCCATCCAAAATTCAGGATTCCTCTGCATAGCTTACTTTCCCAGGGCTTAACTTAGTTTGAGAGGTTTGAAATAGCACAAGTCATCCAAACAAAACAACAAGAGAAACACTGAAGACAAGTAGGCTGGGACAGGTACACTACAAATAGTTTACATCATAGCCCCTAATTTCAAGGGAACATAATAAGAGAGGAGAATAACTTCCTCATAATTTGGTTTCTCTGAAAATACAGTTTGGCTGATTTCTATGCTTTGGCCTGCCTTGGAATTTCCCTGGCTCACACCACTTTTGGACCTGTAACATATGCCATTACGCCACAAGAAACATCCCAGGTGAGCAGCCTTATAGTTCTCCAGAACATTCTACTTCAATTTCCTGGAGAACAAGCAGCAGCAATAACTTACCTAAATGACTGGAAATATGCTTTTAAGTTTTAATTTTAAAAATGCAGATGGCTACATATTCAAGGTAAACCTCTACCAAAACTACGCTCACTCTATGGACATGAGACTAGCCCAGCAAACCTCTTACATGTCACTGGCAATGAACATTTCTATTCAGCCACACTGTGGGCAGTAACTAAGAAGCAGCGAGGTGCACTGTGCAGAAAGACAGCCAACTTGGATGTGAAGAAACCAGGACATGATGATGCTCTATCTTTATAGCAAGGCTGCCTAATTAAAATGTGCACTAAAACCATTTTACTCTACATGTATATGAAAAAACTGCAGCTATAGCAACTTTTGCTCACACTATCCTCTTTCTGCTGAGAAAAACTCATTTCTAGACAGAAAAGCTTGAGGAAAACCACCTTCGTAGTGCTCAGTAAAGCAGACAGGTATTTCCCAGAAGCTTCACTAGCAGCTAAGTAACTTGAAGGAAAGTGGGGATTCCAGTGTAAGATCTACAACACTATGAAAACTGAGAACATGACAATTTCCACTATCGGACTGATAATAGGAATGCAGCAAGTTAGCTGGCTCCCAATTCGACTGTATCAACATCATTAGCACTGTGGGAAAAAAAGAGACAGCAAAGAAACAAATACCCTCCAATAGCATAGTACCTCAGAAAGAACTAAGATTACAGAAGCCTTTTTGGTCAAGGGTGGTCAGCTCAAATCTTGTTTTAAACCACAAAAGAACATTCTTCCAAAAAGTTAACAAAGGGATTGTGACATTAGCTTCAATGAAAGACTGGCTATCCTGTTTTTCCTCTTCTGGAAATGCATCATATATTAGAAAGAAGTAGAAAATTTACTTAGTTACTCAAGCATGACTCATTTTTTATTAAAAGTAAATCCAATAAGGAAGGTAGGCAGGCCTAACAGAACTTTACATGTGGCAGATGTAAGAGAATTTAGATAAAATAACGTGACTTTACAAATTCAGATATCGTCACTTGTTAGTCTGTCCCTTACGTTACAATGGGCTTTCCTGTAAATCAAAGATCAGATCCAGCACCGTGTATCTTGTCACAAAATCTCATGCAACAGTGTTGAAGAACATGTATTAATGCAAAAATGGAAAAACATGACAAAATCAAACTGATCTCCCAAAAGAAGTAGTATCATGGCCTTAACATTTCATTGCTGAGCTTAATAGCTCGTGTTGTTGTTGGTAAGTACTTCTGTTTTGTGGGGTTTTGGAGGGGGGTAGGGGGTGGTGGTTCGGTTTTGTGGGTTTTGGGGTTTTTTAGGGGGGGTTTTGTTGTTGTTGTTTTTTGGGGGGGTGTTTTGTTTTTTTTAAGGACCCCAGTTTGACCACTGATGCAGGGATTTCCTAGCTCTGATTAACCTTTACTCTTTAGCTCTTCAAAAGTTCTAACTTTAAGACCCCTTAAAAGTTTATTTTTTCCTGCCTTACCTCATTTATTACTGAGATGTTGACTCATCTTGAGTTGGCCCATAGCGACAACCAAATATTCTCACGTTCTTTCCCATGGTGCTTCTAAGGGTAGAGTTTTGCAAAATGACTGAGCTGATCTCACAGCTTTCTTCTGCCAAAAGATGTACAACCCCTTCCCTTCCTTACCTTTACCTGACCCACTGCATGATACACGCTCTCCTTTTACACTACTCTGGCACCCACTGACTTCACATTAAAGATATTCTGCTAACTCAGCAGAATACTTTTAATTCTTTTGGCTATGTTAGTTTTCTGCTGAGTTACCAAGTCAAGCTGAATATTGGAGTCTTACAAAAATCCAGGCAGAAGTGGCTGTGCCACTTGATTCACAGGTAGAGTGGTAGAAGCGGGATGTACCACTTCCAGAAGAGACTCACTGGAAAAAAGTTGGAGTATTTTTTTTTTTTTACCTGCACTTTTAGACTTGGCAATTTGTCCCCATTAATGTACATAAAGCTACTTTGCCTTAAGTCTCATCTAAAAACTTGTTGATAACAAAAATTTCAAGCCAGCACACTTCAATTCTTCAACAACAGCTTTGCTTGCAGATCATTACCAACTTACTTTCTGTGTATCTTTTGTCTTTTTTTGGACAGCAAGTACTTTGAAGTAGCAGATATCTTTGTTCTGTGTATTTCTGTTAAACCAAACACACTTTCTCACCCACAACTGTTTGCACTGAGTAACACCAGTACATATATTAATAATCTTTAGGACAGAGTGAAATTGGTGTTTCTACAACCCTAGCCTCAAGAATTCGGTGAGTCTCTACTCCTTATTTATGGATGCATATATATTAAAAAATCTTTAAAGTTGTGGTGGTTGTTTTTAAACTCTCATGACCTTTTAGGGCTTGACTCATTTTTTTCACCCCTTCAGGACTGTGACATTGTTTTTCCCCGATGAGAATTGTGATGCATTCTGACATATCCCATTCTCCACAGAGAAAGACAACCACAGAGCTCCAACTACACAAAACAGCTAGCGCTCCATCTAATGCAGGGATAAAACAGGACCAGCAATAGCTATATTAGCACAAGTGACTACTCCTTTCCCCTGACAGATTTAGCAGCATTGTTTGACCACAGCCTGTACACTAGCAGCATGCCAGTTCGCTATTCTGTTATGGACACGTGAAAAAAAAGCAAACAAAAAGAACAGTAGGCTTTAGCACACAAATAATTCAGTTACTCTGAAGTCAGGCATAACGTGTTAAACTGAGAAGCGTACATTTTACACGCACCACTTGGTAGATGCTAGGACAGCAGCTGTACACAGTAACCAATGTACATAAAGTAAGTAAACTCTCAAGTGAGAGACTGCACTAGCAGCTGCTATCACACCTACTAGAACCATAGTGCCAAAAGGTGAAAGAAAAGACTATATATGCCTAAGGACTTCTCTTAAAGAAGGAAGTTGTACTTCACTACAGTTAAGCATTTAATAATTGACTAAGAACACAAGAGATATCTTCCTCTTACTGAAGAGTCACAATGTAAATGGATGATCCTGATAAACTTACTATACACCTCTACATTTATCAGGGATTTTAAAAGCCTAAGTGCTATGCAACTGTATATTGCAAATCTGCTCTTAGTGGCTTGTTAAACTACAGGCTGCCGAAATGAAAGAAGCTGAATGAAACACACACCAACTAGAAGCATTAATGCACTGTTCTCCATTTCCACTTCAACAGTCAGGAGTTATCAGTTATTAAAAGCAATGAAACATTAGAAATCAGTTACTTAAAGGTGTCTACATAAGCCTAGATGACAGGTAATCAATCTGCTGTAACACTTTTTATCAACACCTTTAATAATGAAAGGAAAAAACAAAGAAAGGCATATCCTATCATTATTAACTTGCTGGGGGAAAAAAGACACACACCAACAGAACAATTATGTAAACTCTCATAACATGAAGTATTCTTAATTTACATCTAATCCAAAATGTAGAAACTGCACAGAAGAAAAACAGCCATGTTCCAAGAACAATGGAAGAGGATAAAGCTACATTAAAAAAGGCAAACCAAACTGCACACCAGAGAGATCACTCCTGGATTACTTATATTGATACATCAACTTTACTTTGCCAGATTTAAAAAGATTAGCACATGAGCAGTTTACATTTAGCCTATGATTTTCAAAACCACAGTAATGTATGTTTAGACTGGAGGTACGTCCCAATCTATCGGGTAAAAATATAGAAATAGTTTTTTGTTTGTAGTATCAAGTTTAGGTTGTTACTATTGTGTTGAAAAGTGTACTGAATACTAAGCCAGATAGAATTTTAACAGTGATCACAGAGGATGTCTGTTATGATACTTATATCAGCAAGGTTCAAAATACTTTGCACTGATGTAGTATGATATGTAAGTTTTGCCAAATAATTCTAATAAATTTTAGATTAAAAAACAATGTATAACAAATCTTAACAATTGAAAGCATTCCCTTGAAAAATACAGGTGACCAAAACCAGTGATTTCTGCAGAATATACTTAGAGATTTATTCAGTTTGATACCTATAGCTTCTATAGGTGAACCATACATAAAGCACTTTATTTTGAACACAACAGAGAAGCTCCAGTAACTCATCATCAAGAAAACAGAAAGAAAATAAAAGCCAAGAACTCAGATTATTTTCACTCTTGCTGCTTAAGAAAGCTATGAATAGATGAAAGTGGCTCAGTAATGTGGAAAAAAAGCACACCTCCTCTCTTTCATGGCAGTCAGCAGAGAAAGTAAAAGAACGGTTCTTCTTCCTACATCAATCAGGTAGAAATTAACTTTCACATTTACAAAAAAGCCGATTAACTAGATAGAAAGTACTGTAAAAGACAGCATATCTACAGTAGGATCCAGGAATCACTAGAACCTCAGATATGATTACACTTAGGAGTCTAATCCTTCGTATTTGGCTCTCTACATCTAGGCTTGCATATACATTGTCCTGCAAGTAAACAGGAAAGTAAAGTTTAAATGCCTACTGTGACTGTATAGATTTCTCTTTTGTAATGTGCATAATATTGTAAATTAAAGTTTGGTGGTTTTTTATATTCCTAAGTATGGATAAAGGTGGTAGGAAATACACATTCTGTTGTTGCAGTCATCTTGAAGCAGTTACAGCAGTTCAAAAATGGACCACTTCCCGAATTACTACCTTGTAATATTATTTCTAACCAAGACAGTAACATTATGTGTGTAGAAAAGCCATCCTTGCATTCTCACCCTTGGAATTATGTTAATTATTCCCGGTGTGTGATCTTGTAAACCAAATTTGCAGACAGCATTGCTTTACTGCTAAAACTTCTGAAAAACAGGTTTTGTAGCTGAAATGTTAACAGCTTCAAGAGCATTTAAAGCTTTAGTATCACTACTTAAACAGAAACACAGAACAAAGCTGAATATTGCTCACATAAATTACTTTGGATTACTAGAGACAAACTTAAAATACCTTTGAACACAAGAAGAGAAAACTGAAGGACCATTCCAAAGGATAGCTACAAGGTTTACTTGAAAATTAATTACATACAGCTTTCGATAATTGAACTATTTTTTAAATGCTTTATACCAGTACACAAACTACTGTCCTGCATGAGTTTCCTCAAAGATTGATTATGAAAATAATATTAAAGTCAGGACTACATAAATTGCCAAGGCAGGTTTAAAGAAAGCTTTCTTCAAGTAACTAGTCTATTCATAGAGAACAAACATTTGATTTAATCCTCCATTTAAATTTACCGTTAAGACCTCAACTCTCAAGAAGAAATTATGTTAATGCCAAGAATTTTAGTAATGATTCTTGATATATATATATTTGTGTATTACACACTTGTTCACCCCTCCCGCCTCCCACGAAAAACATAATGCCATCTTTCTACAATATCAGACAGACAACTGTAACTACTGCACATTATGACAACTAAAACCAAGCTGAGATTATAGTCTCCTAACAAAATTGCTCTCATTACCACTTCACAGTAAAACAGAAATATAAATTATTCCAGAAGTTGCTCTAAGACTTTCAAAAGTGTGGATGTTTAAAAGGGAAAGAAAAAATAAGATAAAAAGAACACAAAAAGGAGGCACAAAATGCTGGAAACTGAGGAACGCTCCATAGCAGCATGACTGTGTTTGTTTGCCCTGTTGTTCTACCCTCTCTGCATCAATCATCAGCTGCTGTCAAAGACAGAACACAAGGCCAGAGTGACCCAGTACAGCTGTTCTCATGCTCAAAAGCCAATAAAAAGCTGGAAGATAAGCCTTTCCCAGATTCAAAACATTGGTTGTGTTGGTATGCAAATCAAATTAATACTTTCCAGAGCATCAACTATGAACTTCAATGGTGAATATGAGTTTATCATAACGGTTTAGAAAATTATCTTCAATTCCTCCAACATATTTTCTTCTTTTCTGCCACCAATTTTAGAACTAGAAAATTCAGGACAGTCACAATTTTCAGTTGCTTTAATAAAAGATATCCCATAACTGCTTCACATCACACAACTACTGCTTGGTTAGCATATCAGGCAAATCTCCTTTCAAAGCTACTCAAAAGAATACTGATCATGTATTTCCCTGAATATCATTGGACTGACAAGCAAGTTAATAATTACAAGAAAAACATATTTCTCCCTTTCAAAAATTATGTCTATTTTCCCAATTAACATTATAATTCTTTTTGGCATCATTTTAATTTAAGAACCCAAAAAACATAAAGGTTTTTTAGTTAAATGGCCCTTACTGACAAACTCCAAGCTCTCAGGAGGTAGCCACTGATCCCAGAAATACCATGTTTCATAGGGTGTTGCGTGAAAAGAAATAGTCTAGCAACATTAGCAGATGTAGGACCACACAGTTTGCCGATGAAGACATAAAGAGTAATTTCACAAGACATGGAAAGAGCAAACTAATAACATCCTGAAATTCAAACATTAATAAAGGTACACAACTAGAAACAAGTTAATTCAAAAACAGCACTAACTGCAGCACGAAGCTTTTAAACTGTGGCAAATGTGTGATGTAGTAACTACCCCCCTCAAAATGCTATAACCAGAAGACTTCAAAATAGTGCACAAACTGACAATGCTTGGGAACTCCAGTCCGTCGGGACTGGACAGGTCTCATCTATCCATAGCTGTGACTATTCAAGTCTTTTTCTCCCAAAAAAGTCAGTTTCAGAGAAGAGACAGAAGCATCCTATTTATACAACATACATCTAAGTACAACAACATCTAAGTACAATTCTTTAAACACAGAAGACACCTAATTTGTTGGTCAATTTCCACTTAGGAAAGTCTATCCCAATGAAATGACAGCCTTACCTAAAAACTGAGCTGGAAACAACACCTTTTTGGAAGGTTTTATTTCCCCATTTTTGTTTCATGAAAAAAAAAAAAAAAAAACAAAAATAAGTAAGTCCGCCTATGATAATCACATATGGTTTGCATAAAGGAGGACATGAACACATCATAAATTCTCTAGATAGGAGGTTGCTAAAGCTGAATTCTGACTTCACTGATACTCGGAAGGTAACAAAGGAAAAAAATTACTTACAGATTTAATCATGATTAAAAAAAAAAAACAAACAAACCAAAAAACAAACAGTAATTTTCAGTCAACAGCTGTTCTTGATAGTCCTCTATTTTTATGAAGTAACTATTTTTAAAAATATACATATTTTTAATTACAGTCTGTGTACACTTCAAACAGGAAACTAATGTTTTATGCTGCTGAAAAAACCGAACCCCCCTTTATTGTTCCCCATACATCTCTACATGAAGACATTTGTAAAATTATTTTTTGCTACTTTTATATTTCTCCACAAATCAAGACCATATTGTTTTGCTTTAAATACCTCTATGCACATGGCTCTCCTGTATAAGCTGTCTTACATCAACAGCTGTAGTTCATTTCACAAGTAAAACCTATGCAAATACAGCATAGAGATGTACCTCTTTAATTTTAACCAAACAAGTGCTGACTGACAGTAGCCATTTCAAATAAGGGTAACTCTCCTAGTTCATCTTTACCATTTTTCCATCCTTTTAGACTTGCGTTACTCAAAGTATCACTGATAAACAGTATGAAATCTTAAGTATGCATTTCTCCAACTGAAAGGGAATTTTCAAAAAATCTCTGTGCTTTTCACTTTGTATCTCAGACAATTAAGCGTATTTAATTTCTACAAAATAACAACAACAACAATGTAGCTTTCTGAAATGTTCCAGGAGCAGCTACCTGAATAAATGGTCAGATGTAACCAAAACAGTAGCAATAAGCAGTATTTGGACTAAAATGAGCTTAGAGAAGTCTAGGTAGTGAAGAACAAAATCAGTAAATTTAGAAATAAAATCTCTCCTTTTAGGAAAACTTTCATAAAGGCTGTATCACTAAGACCAATTTATTAATGAACAAAGTTGAAGGATATTGCTCTTCAGGTAGAATTTGGGAGAAGAGACTTCCTCATAGTATTTAGTTACCAAACCTATTCAGGCCACTGTCAAAGTACAGCTTGCTACACTGATGAATATAACAGAAGCGCAAGAACATGAGTCCTACAGAGATTTCAGGTATGTGCTAACAGTAAAAGTCAGCCACATAACTAAGAAAACACAACTGCAAGTAAGGTTTTTTGTACTTTGGAGTTGGGATTTTTTTTTAATTGGGTTTTATGCTGGGATTTTTACTCCATTTACTCACGTTGTCACTTACGCACCTTTACCAGCATTCCTCCTCGTCACGAGGTGCAAGGATTTGGTGAATACACCCCTCATTAATCATCCTCTGAAGTTCTAACTCCTACTTTTTTATTGATGCATTCTACCCAAATTTTACATCACCACAACAGATGGCTGGCAAATGAAAAGAAATTCCACAGTACAAATGAATATATTAATATTTCAAGATTTTTAAACTAGAATAAAGAAAAATACAGTTTATTGTGAAATTTATGAGTACTCCAGTTAAAAGTTTGTCAAACATCAGCCAGCACTTGTGTAGCAGTGTTACGGCACTTTCTGTATCAGAACTCATCACAAAAGTGCTGCTCAGTGTGCAAATTCACCTGCACTATGGTATAAGCATCTGCCTATCTGCATGCAATTAAAACCACTTCCAATGAAAAGCAAACCTTATTTCATCTAATCTTTTGTGTAGTCATCAAAGCTTGAAGTCACATGCTTATGTCTTGAGTTGTAAGAAGCTAGATGGTTTTAAGGTAGATGACTCGTGCCATTTATTATTAAAAAAAAAAAAAAGTCTCAAGGCAGGAGACTGAATCAGTATGAAACATAAAGAGCGTATCTGATTTTTCAGGACATTCCCCCAAACTAGTCAGCCATCAATTCAACCTCACTTCTCAAGCCATGCTGTAATGCTCTTGAACATGGTTCTTTTCTGCAGTGTTTGGATTTGTATGGATATAAACAGCCGGAAGACAGCAGTTTTTCACTAACTGTCTATTTCACTTCTCTCGACTTTAAGCAGAAAAACTCTACCTGATGTTGAGCATCTCTATGTTATTAGGGGAAAACTTCCAAGATTGCTAAGTATGCACAAAGATCATGAGATTGGGCAAATAAGTGATGTATTTCTTTCTGAGAAAGCTATCGTTGACATTGCTTCCTTATTTACTGTAATTAAGATGAGGCGTGTGTTTCTTTACACAGCACCTACACTGGACAGGCTCTGACAAAAAAAAAATCCTGAGACACTGCATTAATCTCAAAGAGGGGGTGGGGTGGAAGGGAGGGAAGGGAAGGGAAAAAACCACGAACTTTTAAGACAAAGACTAAAACATTCATATCAAGAAGGCAGCAGAAACTTGGAGATTTTTCGTATTTCAAGTTTCAAATGATTGGGGAGAGAGGGGGAAGCAGAATACTATAATGTTGTGAAAAGACAGCATCGCTTAAACACCCAAGAAGCTATTTATACTGATCCACATCGCAGAACAATCTTTTTTGTCAAATATAAATAGAAACCACAAGATATTAGAACAGTCATTTTATCCCCTGCCCTTCAGAAGAAAAGGGCTGGCATTTGTTGACCAGTCTGAGCTACAGCAGCAAAAACAAAGAACCCACCCACAAAAAACAAATTTAGAGATGCTATACACAATAACTTTAGAGATAGATATGAATGCAAATCTTGATGCACAGTACTCCCCAGCTCCTACAGACACTTTAATGCTATGTAAGCCAGTCATAAGGTTTTAAGTTGCCTTTTGTTAAGATTTTTCCTTCATTAAAAATGTTGTTCCTGTTTTCAAGGAATGGAAAGTGAAAATGTTGTAAGCACACTCCATTTTAGTAGTTCTGAGAAGTCTTAAGATTGTAACAGAAGTAGTATCTTAGAAGGGAAAGTCAAGGGTACATAACTGTTACTAATCTAACCAGGCCAGTGCACTATACCATTCCAAAACAACAGTCAACTAAAGCACAAGTGCAGACAGGAAAACTATGTGTATGCCTTAATCTTGGAGTGCATATACTCAGCACCTCTAATTCTCTTGCTTTTAAAAGCTACCAAAAGGTTACACGTTGCTCAAAAAGTTAGCAGGCCACCATCATTGATTACTTCCCATTTGACCCCCCCATATTAAAAAAAATAAATAAATAAAAATCACAATACACAGGAATAACACAGTAGAACATTTCTCAGACGGCAAGACAAGTATGCTTTCTCTCCAGCTGTTTGTCAAGATGTCCCTTCATATCTCAGAAGAACCGAAAATGTTTCTATTTACCTTCTTGCTCCTATTATGGCTTCTGTTACAGATTCACAAACAAGGGAGCAAAAAACCAGCTACTGCTCTGTGTGATCTGCTCTAACACAAGCATCGTGCTAGAATTGCCCATCACAGTGATGGCACACTGCAAAAGGAGGGTGAAAGGTGCCTGCACACTTTGTTTACCCGGGTATTTTCAAAATACTGTTTCTGCAGTGTGGTGGAGTCCCACTTCTCCATATTTTCAAGCCAGACCACGTATTGCAAGAGTACACAAAGAAGAACTTAAAGGCGTTCTGTAACAAGAACTGCCTTTGAGCCACCAAGAACGTACACACCAGCTACCATCTCTGCACTGGTTCCCTATTGCCTTGCTGCAAGCTCTCCAAAAGGTTGTTTTTTTTTCCCCCTCCCCCACTCTCAGTATCAGACAGGTGCGCAAGCATCCCCCCCTGGTTCTTCCATACTGATAAAGGAAGCTAGAAACAGCGTGGTCATCAAATCTCAAGCTGAATTTGGAAACAAAATTCATCCAGCCTTCTTTGACTATCCCACAAATAACCCTTAAAAATGCTTGACATTTTTGTGGGCTGTAAACTGCAAATAGCATCCTGAGATGTTTGCCCTGCATGCAATGCATTACAATTTGCCATGTGGGCACATGGAATCAAATACAACATGGTTTAAAGTGATGCAAGCAAAGTAAGAAAAGTAATACAGTTCAGATCTTGTGAAGTCAAATGGAACTTCTGTATCTTTTACCTACATGATAAAAGGAGATGATGAAGAATGGAGGAAAAAAGGAAAAGGGTTGTTTTTTTTTTTTTTCAGGTACCTCTAACTGATTTTGTGCAACTGACTCTCGGGGGGTAAAAAAGTCAGTTCTCAGCTACTTTATTCATAGCTGTCTTGTGTTGTAGCTAGAAGACTCAACATTTACAGAACAGAGAATTGGCTGTACAAGAAAAGCTGCTAAATCAAAGTAGTATCTTGTAAAGCATGTTTATTAAAAATAACTGAAAGTACTGATGTTGGAGATAGGTACATTTCAGTTAATTAAAGAGTACAGTATCAAAAAGTGAAGACTTACTCTCAAAAGGAGCAAATGAAGACATACAGACATGAACAGCACTTGACCATCAGCAGTTGGCACCCTTGTATCTCTCCGAAGCTTTAGTAAGTGAACAAGCACTGAGAAGTTCCTAATAGCCATAGCAGGCTAAGAGCTACAGGAATCCAAGAAAAGGAACATCCCTCAAAGGAAGGACACTTAAAGGAGCTACTACAGATAAGGTACTGTGAGATGTGGCTCTCAACTAGCCAAGTTCTAAACTACTTAGGTCTTCACAACCCAAAGACAACAACTGAAACTCCAACAAAGGAAGAGGTGCTGGTCACCTAACAGGATAAGGCAATTCAGTTACAGAGGTGAGCAAAGAATTTAGCAGCAAACAAAGCGTGGATTACACAAGCCTTTTACAGTGCCCAGAGCTTTGGGAGGTATATAAGCTTCTGTAATTCAGTTTGGAATACCTGTAAAACAGTCAGACACAAAGATTAATTATGCTAAAAGCATATGATAATGTATCATGGTTACATACACAACCATGACCAGACTCGATGCGAGAATTCCTACCAAATGCACTAGCCTGGCTGATAACTCCAGTTGTCCTTTCTGGCCTTAAGAAGTTATGAGCTTGATTTCAGTCATCTAATTAAACCAATCTGCCTCATCCCATTGCTAATTCCTTACAGATGACTGCAATGGGAGTTGCACTGGTGGTGAGTCTGTCCTCCTTTTCTGTTCTATTCTGAGCAGATAATATAACATAAGGCCAAAACCCGAGTACTCTGAAACCCAACTATTAATTGCAATTTTGTAATCAACAGAAAACATGACATATGACCTTAAGTAGACAAAAGCAATGAGTCTAACCTGTACCTGCACAGTTTGGTTTTTTTTTTTTTTTCTTACTACAATAGCATTATGTCTAACAGTATTTGTGCTGGGGCCAATTTTTATCATCCCTTCAGCAAAATGATTTTAGGAAAATTATAGTCCCAAAAGAAGATTTATCAGAATCCTCTTAAAAGATGGGGTACAGACAGGGCTGAGTGACCCAGAAGGATAAAAAAAAATAAAAACAACACACGACCACCAAGTCACAAATCAAACAAAAAACCCCAGAAAAAGCAAACTAGAGACTTTACATTACCATCTTTAACCAGGTTTATCTTGTACTTAAAGAGTTCACACACACAATACACCAACATCTAAAATGCCTTTCATAAGCATATGCAAGCATCAAGAAGCTCCAAAGAATAAAACCCTACTACAACAGCCACAGTAAAAATACTTAAGAGAAGAACATGGTGTGTCCTGTGAAAACATGGCAACCCTCAAACTAGAGCAGCAGAGAGAACAGCAAACAAAAAGCATGCAGAGAAAGAGTGATCAGCTCCACAAGCAGCAAAGCACTCCCTGAGCCTTACTGCACAAAAAGCCAGGAAGAAGTAGGACCCAAAGCAGCAGCACAAACAAGGCTAAGACTCCCCCCACATTTATCACAAGTTCTGAAACAATAACAGCGCTGGCTTCTTGTTTTTTGCAGTTAGTATACGGTCCAAAGGTATAGACTACTGAAGGTCTAACTTGTATGCTAAATGTTTGTCAAGCCATCACTAATAGGAGGAACCTGTTTAAAACAAGGCAAAACCAACAGAATTTCACATGTTTGTAATGAAGAGGCCATTGTAACTAGAAGCATATAGCTGAGGCATTGTTTATGGTGATTCTCTACTTTGCCCAAATCAGATATTTCACATTAACCAATATAAAGTTTAGTTGTCTAGGGAAATAAAAAGTATCAGAGTATTCTTCTGTTACTGAAAATGTGAGCCCTGTGGAAAGCTATGCGATTCCCTCAACACAGTGAATCAATACAGCATATTATTAGTACAGAACTAGGGTAGCAATTTAAAATATTTGAACTAATTGCTTATATAACTACTGTAACAGCTGGAAAAACAAACACTCATTGTGTTCAGTGTGGAAATCAAGTTATCATCTAGCTTAGTTAAAGTCTTGCTGAGCCTTTTTAACTTTTTGCTTTTAAAACAAAACTTTTTAACTTTTTTGCTTTTTAAACTCTTTAAAATGAACTTAATACCTACCATGGATAGCTATACAATTACTGATCAGTCAGATGTAGTTTCTGACAAAAAACCAACAACCCCACTTTTTTGATAAGGGATCCACAACTAAATTTAAATCAGTTTCTTATTCACTGCAACCACCATAGCAATGTTGGGTTATGGGGTTTTCGTTTGTTTGTTTTAAACAGGGGCTATATACTGTCACAGTGCAAAACATCTTTTCATTGTATTAAAATTTTATTTTGCATCTTACCTGACAGCCTCTTTTACGATACAACACATGTGAAGCAGTTATACTGCTACTACTACAGGTCTCATGACATCAATAGGTGGCTGAAAGCACCTCATGGCAAAAATCAGAATCATACGGTAGGAGAAGAATAAGAGCCTGTTTCTTTAAACTGAAAAAAAACCCACCTCAGTGCTTTTCCCAGGAACTAAAATACACTTGTAAATACAATATATGTATGCAAAGGTAACTTTCAGTCCATAGTAAAGCTGCTTAATAAAAAAAAAAAAATCTCTAAACACAGATCACACTGAGGGAAAAAAGAATTGGTGGCAAAAACTTATTGAGACTGCTAATATTTGTACTTCCTTTACATTTCACAGTCCACATTTATCTGATTGATTCTGTCATTTCCCTGCCTACTTCCTCATAAAATGGATCTATTCAGGACAGCAGGAGTCCTGGATCTCCTGAAACAGAACAATTATACTACAAGCAACAACTTTATCCCCTCCCCTAGACCAAAATATTCTGCCGCAGGGAAGATCATTGCTTCTAGTGGGCCACATTTTATTCGGCTCTTTGGGAAAGTCTAACCCTTACCTTCGCCCTCAGCAAGGCAAGATCAACACCTGCTATAACTAATTTTGTGTAGTTCTTGTTGCTTCCTTCCTCTTCTCCTCCTCCCCCCCCACGCTCCCCGCCCC
>KL262576.1:0-24403 GCA_000699545.1 Podiceps cristatus | reverse complement strand
CTGTGTTATTGACAAGTGGTTACACAACTCCCATCAGCTCTAAAAAAACCTGTTTTTAGTGATAACTGGAAGATGAAAAAGACTTCTCTGACTAAAAGCACAAATAGTCCTTGGTAAGGGTTTAACCCGTCTAAAATTTTCCTCTTTCAAAGACAAGATCAAAAGTAGGGAAACAAACAAAAAGGCAGTTCTAAGCAGGTTTATTTGTTATTTTTAGAAGATAAAAGGACCTCCTTTCAGATATCATGCTGTGCCACGTCTCCCCCAGAAGCTGCTGTGAAGAGCACGTCTGCTGAAGGCTAGGGAGAGCGACGACTGCAACCATCCAGGAGCAGAACCTGCCTCTTGCGGGGTTAAACTCACTCATCGTCCCCAACTCTACTCCCAGCTGGCTTCACCCCACCCAAGAAGCTTCAGACAGAAGACAAAACCTCATGGGAGGAGGAAGACACCCCTCCAGAATGGATAGCTACCACGCGAAGAACACAGCCAGGGCAGCGATGCCCACAAAGATGTGTCTCTGCCCAGCAAGATGAATGCACACCCACATTTTTATTACTTTATGATATTTTTTTCCTTAAATGGTTCCACACTGAGGAAACAGAACTATGCTTTGCATGAAGGGCTTAATGTCCAAATGGAGATGAGCCACAAGTGGTGTCCTTCAGGGGTCCATACTGGCACCAGTACTCTCTAATATCTGCATCAGTGACATCAATGGTGGGATGGATTGCACCCTCAGCAAGTTTGCAGATGACACCACACTGAGTGGTGCAGTTGATTTGGTAGAAGGAAGAGAAGCCATCCAGAGGGATCTTGATGAGCTCAAGATGTGGCCACATGCGAACCCCATGAACCCCAAGAAGTGGCCACATGTGAACCCCATGAAGTTCAACAAGGCCAAGTGTAAGGTCCTGCACCTGGGTTGAGGCAACCCCCGGTATCAACACAGGCTGGGGTGGATGGATGGGTGGATGGATGGATGGATGGGTGGATGGATGGGTGGATGGATGGATGGGTGGATGGAGAGCAGCCCTGCAGAGAAGGACTTGGGGGTACTGGTGGATGAAAAGCTGGACAGGACCTGGCCAACTGTCTCCTGGGCTGCATCCCCACAGCGTGGGCAGCAGGTCGAGGGGGGGATTCTGCCCCTCTGCCCCGCTCTGGTGAGACCCCCCTGCAGTGCTGCCTCCTGCTCTGGGGCCTCAGCACAGGAGAGACACGGAGCTGCTGGAGCAGGGCCAGAGGAGGCCACAGAGATGATCCGAGTGCTGGAGCTGCTCTGCGATGGAGACAGGCTGGGAGTTGGGGGTGTTCAGCCTGGAGAAGAGAAGGCTGCGGGGCGACCTTCCAACGGCCTTTCAATACTTAAAGCAGGGTTTTATGACAAAGAGAGACTTTACCAGGGCCTGTAGGAACAGGACAAGGGGTGATGGTTTTAAATTGAAAGAGGGTGGGTTTAGGAAATTTTAACGAGGGAATTTTCTACCATAAGGGCGGTGAGACACTGGAGTTGGTTGCCCAGAGACATTGTGGATGCCCCACACATCCCCGGAAGTGTTCAAGGCCAGGTTGGATGGGGTTTTGAGCAACCTGATCTAGTGAAAGATGTCCTTGCCCATGGCAGGGGGCCTGGACTAAATGATCTCTAAAGGTCCCTTCTGACCCAAACCATTCTGTGATTCTATGACTCTAATCCTGCCAACCTCTGGATCATCTTCTATGAATAAAAAAAAAAAGGTGGAATTTCTCATCCTTCTCTGGCTTACGGAGGCAGCAACCACAGCCATGTCTTGCAGGGAGAATCAGCAATTGCTGGTGTCTCACCTCCACAGAGCTGACAGACAACGGGAAGCCCGACACTGAAGAGGTGCCCTTGAGAAGGTCAGAGCAGTAGCTAACACAAACTGACACAGAGATACCAAAATAGCTAAAACAATGGAAGAAAGTAAATAGGTACCGATTTATAACCTTCTAGCCACAGGAAGGGCTTGTACAGCAAATACTACATTAAGCTAAGAACAGCAAATCGTTAAGTCCCGAAAACCAACGGAGTCACTTGAGTGTGGTTTTCAATTAAACAATACATCATCTTTGTGGCCCAGGAAGTAGAAATTCCTCGAGGGCAGCAAAGAACCCAGCAGACTAAAAAGCCATTAACATATCCGGCATCATTTACTGTCCTGTTGGATGCTGATTACAATCCTGCCCAGCCAAGACACAAACATGTTTCCACCTCATCTCCTTGGCACAGTAAGAACTACCTACATGGTGGGGCTGGAGACAAGGATGAATTAAGCTTCTGTTGTTCAACAAACCCCCGCAGATGTGGAGGAAGGGGTTACAACCTGCATTAATGCTGCAGCCGCACACTAAAGGTGATGACAAATTGATCACCGCAGAAATGGCTGCAGCAGATAAAGATGTTCCCATTCCCGGATTGTCTGCGAAGAGGATCCTACGCTCACAGCCGAAGAGTTCAGGTGAGCATTTCTCACTTGCTTCAGCACAAGAAATGTGGGTTGAAGAGCCACTGGAAAGGGCTCAGCCCAGCCTGGAAGACTCGGCAGCGCTGCAGATGAGGAGCGCTCACATGAACCGTGCTGTTGGATGACCTCACGGAAGCCACCAGCTTTGCCGTGCAGGTAGTGACTGACGGTGAAGGGACAGTGACAGCTCAGACCTTGGCAGGGTTTCTGCAGGTGGTGTCTGGTTATGGTCAAAGAATGGGGCTGGTTTTGCATAGAAGTGTGAAAGACGAAGAAAAAGCTGCATTTCTTAAAATTTCTAGTAGTAGTGAGGCAAATGGATGAAGTGACTTGTTCCAAAAGATAAGCAAAATGCCAATCTGGATATTAAAACAAAATAGCCAACATAGATCGTATTGAAGCTCCTAAGCAAGCAACATTTAATGTGAGATGACCAAATCCTTACTCAGACACTTCAATTTTCTGAAGGAGCTAAGCACCAAAAGTTTCCACCTCATGTAAGAGGTGCGTGTCTCACTTTCTGTATAAACAAAGCACCCAATCTGACTGTCCAACTATAGGATTTATGTGTGAAAACAAGAGCATCTAATGGTATTTTTAGAAAAAAAGGAACAGAAAGAGTTCTCAGATGTGAAACTACAACCAGCTCCCATACCAAAACAGTTCTTCCTTAACGTCGCACAGAAGAGCCACAGTCACTAGCAGACATCTGAAATTTCATCAACTGGGTTTTTTTCAACACATGCTTGAAACTTTGGTCTTTAGTATCACGCAGGTGCCGCTAACATGTGAACAACTATGAGAATGAGGTATTTCAACACTACACAAACAAGGACCGCAGCAGAATCAAATGACCAAATAAAAACAAATCAGGAGACTCAGTGAAGACTTGAACACCTTCAACAGGGTGAATGCTTTTAATATAAACTTTTTTGCCAGTGACAGCTGGCTATAACATCTTCACAACAAATACAAAAAGAAACACGCTGGGGGCCTCCTCATGCTCATCCTAACTTTTCTCCTAAAAAAAACCCCAAAACATAAACAAACCTCCAAAAAACCAAAAAGACTCAACTCTTCAGCATTTGTGTTTGGCAACCTAAAGAGAGAAACACATCTCCTGTGACTGTGGCTGCAGGCTGGCCAGCAGAAGCACAAGAAGCCCAACTTGAAGATGCAATATTGCTGGTGGGTGTCCTCTGCAAAGCGGCAGGAGCTTCAGACCTCTCCCTGAACGTGGACAACGGCAGTTGTCCTGTCCATTCTCTACCAGGCAACCTAGAGAGCCTTTTCCAGCGGGCATGACGGGGGTTCCTGGTTTGTTTGTGCTCTTTGCTTTTTAAAAGCAAGGCTTCAGGAGGGCCCCAATGGCTTTAATTCGTATGTGGTGAGACAAGCCTGGGATTTCTTCTTCCTAAGTCCCCAAAAGTGCTGCGTGCATCTTTGTCTCGATCAGCAGGACTCCATTTCAAATACATGGCTGAAACAACATCCCTCTCTAAAACTAACAAAAGAGGTAGAAGAACAGATGATTTAGAAGTAGGGTGACTGCCAAGGCTGTCATCTGTGTCCTTCCTACCCTGCCAGCAGCCCCCGGGAAAAGGGAGCAGCAAGGCAGAGGTTATGACTTCAAGGAAATTCACCTACAGTAAATACCTCTCACGAGATACCATTTATAAAGTGTTGCAACACTTGAAAACACTGTTAACAGCAGGAAATCTATTTAAAGTGGAAGGAATATGATCATTAAGGAATAAAGAGGGAGTTTCGGCTCAGCAAAGACCTAGGGCTAGGGTGGGGGAGGGAGCGTCTCGGCGATTGTATTTACATTTTTTCATCTCAAAGCCCCATCACAGGATAAAGAGAATGGGAACTCAATCACAGCAACGGGATTTCATGCCAAGCCAAAAAGTCCATTTGCTAGAGGAAAGAAATTTAATAAGACAGGTGGGGGGAAAAAAATAACAAGGAAAAGCTGGGAGGTGCCAGGTGGGATGAAGGCAGGGCTCCCCTAAATTCGCCCCACCTGTCCCCTAAATTAGGGGAAATCCAGAGGAGCCGAGGAGGCACCTCACCCTTAAAATTAATCTAGAACTGACTCTTCCTCCCTGAAACGATATCCAGTTTCACAGATGTTTAACCCTTTACTTACCCGAGCTGAATCCGTCAAGCTGCCCGACACTAAGAGACATCTCAAGTAAAGCCCGGCCGCTGCTGGGCACGATTGTACTGATTGCTTTGGAGAGGGGGGAGGAAAGGAGAAAAAAAAAGAAGAAAAGCTGCGTACAGCCCAGCCTGCGGCACGCTCCAGGCCAAGCCCCCCGGTCTGCAAGGTCCCAGCCTGGGCAGGTATTATTTGGCACCTGGAAAGCAGGAGGTTGGTGGCAGGGAGAACCCACCACCGCTCTGCAAGGTCGCCCCTTCAAAAGCTGAATCTGGTCAGATACCAGAGAGAAAAATAAAGATATCTTAAGAGTCACAGGAGCTAAGATGGTTTTGTTTGCATGTGATACAGCTTGCCCGCTCCCAATCAAAAAGTGGCTGTCATGCCCAGAGAGAAAGGTGATTTTTTTTCATTGAAAAATCCTGAATCCAATTGCGCATTTATTGGGCAAAGCGCAGTTTAATGATTTACTCTGAGCAGCACTTCCAGCACCAGACTGGGGCTCTGCTGGTTTCTTACTGTTCACGGGCAGCCCTCCAGCTCCCCCCGGCCCGGGCGACGCCGAGCTAACAGCCGGGGCAGCGCACAGCAATACAGAAGTGTTATTACTTCCAAATTTTACAACCACACCTAATTCCCGCCATCATTTGTGCTACAAATGGAAGGCACCGAGGCAGAGTGCAAAGAGCCTTGCCCCAAACCGCAGGGCAAACGCTAGCCAGTCCGACGGAGCGGGGCAAGGCGGGATGGCTCCCAGCACTGCTTCCCCTATGCCCTATCTCGGGCATCCGATTATCTGCTCTCTGGCCACCAAACCGATCAAGGGTTGGACATCTCCAAGCCACCGCAGTCCCTGCTGCGGCGATATCCCACCACAGTTTAGGGAAACAGCCAACTCAAGGACAGAAGCCAGGGGGCCAAAGCAGCCTATGGAGGACATACATCACCAGTATCTGACTGGGACCAGTATTTACACTGCATTGAAGAGCAGCATAGGAGCAAGCCACGGTCAATCCAGAAGGAAATATCCCATTTTTCATTGTACTCCAGCCAAAACCCGCTCCGACGCAAAAGTTTCTTGCAACACCAGCTAACTCAGAGAATTGTGATACAGGCAATATAAAATTGCATCAGACAAAAGCAGCTGTAGTGATGTACGTAACTTCTGCCTTATGGCATGTCAGTTAGAAGCTGTTTTTCCAGGGGAATTAGCAGGGGTACTGCTCCTCCCCTCTCCTGCGTACTCATGGTCCACAGCCGTAAGCCATCCCAGTTTTGATGAAGAGAGGCTTCAAACCCCACAGCCATACAGTTGCTGCAGCCAACCCATCATCCAACTTCTATTTGTTTTACCATTTTGTTCATTTCTAAATATATTCCACTGTCTTTCCGAGTTACCAGTCCATTACAACAATTTTCCTTTAAGATACTGCTGGCTGTGGGCAAACCACAGAAGTGTTCAAGTTGTTACATGCATCAGCTAGTAAGACCTACAAAGATGCTGAGTACACTTCTTGCTCTGGAAGTTGTATTAGTCCTTGCCATAAAACATTTAGATTTCCCAAGTTTGTGACTTTTAAAAGTCTCTAATTGTGGACTCCACCATATCAACACCACAAGCCAGCCTACAGCAAAACACTGACTTACCAAAACCACGTATTATTCTTTAGCACAAATCCTTTGCATACCTTTCTGCCACCGCAGCAATTAGCTGTTCAATTTTGCAAAACATATTGAGAAAGAGCAGTTGATTCAGGCAATAATTTCATCTTTATGAGCTTTTAAAACAACACTGATAGCTATGAACGCAATGCAGACTGACTGCACATCTCATGTACGGAAAACAACCCAAAGGATGCCAAGGACAGAGAAAACCAGCGACTTTTGCTTTCAGCAGTCTCAATAATTAATTCCGCATGAAGAGGTACCTCGGCAAAAACCACCTCCATGACAGGTTTAAACATTTTCCGCCAGAGGAAAGAAGAAACAGAGACCTGCAACCTTACCTCTATCTTCCCGAGGTGAAAGATGTTTCATGGGAAAAACTGGACTCTTCAGTTAATTAAACAGCAAAACCACAGAATCCTAGAGCCTCAGCAAGCGCAGGCGTTGACCTTCCATGGGCAGTCTTCACATGAACTCTTCTGATAGGGCACCACCATCAATTACTGAGTCCTGCAGAGGAAAAGACAGTTTGTTTGCATTGTCTTTCACTTATCTTTCTGAATTATTATTCGCACGATGCAATTCTCAGTGTTTTAAGTAGAAAAACGGCAAAGTTGAGGTCAACTACTAATTCAAAGCAGCATCATTAATAGCTTGCTGACCTTCTCAATACTATCAATTACAAGGTATCTTTTTTATTTAATTGGAAAAGAACTCATCAAGGTTCCTCAAGCTCTAAGCTACTTGGGGAAATAAAGTAAATGAAAGCTTAATACTCCAACCAATAAGTTTTGTTTTTTTTTTTCAATTCTCCCCTCCCTCTTTGCTATTGCCACTCCTAAGAAATAAAGATTACCCTCCAGAAAAACACAGCACAGATCTAGTAGCAAATCTGCCACAGCGAGACAGCATCTACGCAACACGGGAGATAAAAACTAGCACCAGAAAATTACAGTTGGTGTTTACTGCCAACAGGCTGCAGACCACCACCGAACTCATAAAACTGAAAGATAATGAGATCCTTCCCTGTCTCACAAAGGCACGGATAGTAAATTACTACAAAGCATTAAGCTAGAACCAGATCAAGGGGATTTCTCCAGTTCCTCCTCTTTTGCAGACTTTCCGATTCACCTTCGATAAGCCAGGTAGCCTCTGAACCTGAGATGAACATAATTATTTCTCTCCCGAAGCACATATGCCATAAAAAGATACTAAGACTGCAGTATATCCATTTTCTTCAGCTATCCCCTCTCCTGTAAGTCATACTGGTCTGAACCTTGCTCCTCTCAAGCCAAATGCTACAATGTCAACTAATCTGTGGCTTGCAAAGACCTTGCTTGGCCAAGCTTGCTGCATACCCCACCGAATGCTCTGAGACAGAAGTCCCAATATTGCTTTTTAACTTTTATTTGTAGTAGCTATAGGACACAATTCATCTTAATCAACCTCAGACACCTAAGAGCTGGTTAAAAACAGGAGCTGGTAATTCCAGGGTCCCTCTGCAGTCAATAAACAGGTCTAAGAATCTCCCCTTGGAGATGCTGGATGGAGATGTCTGCAGGTCCCCAGCAGCCCAACCAGCCCCAAAGTCTCCAGCAGATCAGGTGTGGCCCCTGAGGAACCACCAGGTTAGGAGTCCATGTTATTAATTACTGCCAGGATGTGTCTATTTTCTTGCTATTCAAGTTATTGTCAGGATATTCAGTTTTGGGCCCCTCACTCCAAGAAGGACATGGAGGGGCTGGAGCGTGTCCAGAGCCGGGCAGGGAGCTGGGGCAGGGGCTGGAGCACAAGTGCTGGGAGAGCGGCTGAGGGAGCTGGGGGGGTTCAGCCTGGAGAAGAGGAGGCTGAGGGGAGACCTTCTCGCTCTCGGCAGCTGCCTGAGAGGGGGTGGGGGGTCGGTCGCTGCTCCCCAGTGACAGCGACAGGACAAGAGGGAACGGCCTGGAGCTGCGCCAGGGCAGGTTTAGGTTGGGGATCAGGAACCATTTCTTCCCCCAAGGGCTGTCAGGGCCTGGCACAGGCTGCCCAGGGCAGGGGGGAGTCCCCGTCCCTGGGGGATGGAACAGACGGGGAGATGTGGCGCTTGGGGACGTGGGGTAGTGGGGGGCTGGGCAGGGCTGGGTCAGCGGTTGGACTCGATGGTCTTAAAGGTCTTTTCCAAACTAAACGATGCTATGATTCTATGATTCTATTCTCTTTCTCTCTCTCTCTTAGAGTTACTAGGATTATTGGGTTAAATTTATACCTCTAAATCCAAGCATCTGAAGTTAGACGAGGGCAGTACTATCATTACTTCAAAACCTGTTTGCTCCCATTGTTGCTCCTGGTATTACAAAAGAAATTACTTACATGGACACAGTCATGAGAATATAGGCTTAATAATGTACCTGTCATTAGCAACACAAGCCTCTTGTAAGTCACTCATTGCAATTTATTCATGAAAAATCAAGTAGGCAAAAGGAGGGAGGAAAACTGAGATGGCAGCATCAACTCCAAGGCACTGGCAAAGAACAACCTAGAAGCTTATGGATCCACATCCGAACAGAGAGGTGTGACTAGAGCCCATCCTAATGGGAGACGGGATGCCTGCCTTGCTAAGCATCCGTCTTTATACACAGGTGCACGTAAATGAACACAAAAGATGCACAAACTGCTGTATCGCTCAGGCTTCCAGTCTGAAAGTTGCGGTTTACCAGTAGGAGATGGTCTTTGAAGTTCTAAATCATACGTATGTGCCAGCTGCTTTCACTACCCCTACAATAAATGGACCAAATGATGCTATGGAACAGACTCTGAAAACAGAAAAACATAAATAATAATGGAGCTTTTAAGAATACGTTTCCAGATTCGTGTGGCAACGTGTGTGTCTGGGGCGGATTAAGCTCCCCAAACTAAACAGGGAACATGTTCCTGTTTGTTTGGGGGTTTTTTTGGTTTTTTGTTTTTAGAAAAATAACTCTTCTCAACCTGGCTCCCTTGAAAAGGAAAGTAACAATCAGAATAAAATACATATATATAACAAAAAGAAGAAAAAGTAAGCTGTTGCCACATTAAAATACCTCACAAATGAAGTGATACGACACAGTAAGAAAAGCAAAATGCAATGAGAGGAACCACAGTGCTCACAGGTTTGAGTGTATCAGGTTATAACAGTTACCGAGGAACAGCAAATTCCAGCAACGGCTGAGGACCGTTACTGCACAGAAACAGAGCAACCACCAGCAATATTATAGGAACGGCAGAAGAATGCAACAAATATTCCTCTTCATTAATTAAGAGAAAAACCAGATGGTCATGCCACAGGAAACATTTTCTATTCCAAACAGCAATGCAGGCAGATGTGAAACAACAGCTCACAGAGCTGGTTCGGTTTAAGTCAGGAGATCTTCAACGGCATCCCAGGGGCTTTATAAGAGCTGGACAAGAAAAACTCTGGAGCATTTATCGTAGCTTCCAGCAAGTGTTAACTATGGCGGTTTGAGAGCCTTGGAGGTCATGTTGTTGTGTCAATATTTTAAACACGTGAGCAGGATGATTGGGCTAATAACAAGCTATCGGTTCAGCTTACATCCCAGGAAGACAAGGAAAATGCTGATCTAAAACCTAATGAAGAATTATAGTTAGTAAATAACTGATGTCTGTCAACACATAGGTATCAAATCAATTATATGTGTTTTTATTAAGACTACAAGATTGGCTGCAAACTGTAACAGCTCTGATGTAACATACTTGGAGTTCAGTAAATCATCTAACTTTGTAAAGTATGATTTCTCAAATAACTGGAATTACATTACATAACATGGAATATATTAACCAGATTAATAATTGGCCAAGTGACAAGTCATAAAATATAACTAGATCATCATTAATCACGTGCTCGTACTGAAATCCCAGAAGGAGCCGTTCTTGCGCCCTACATTACTCATCCTCCTGCAAGCCATGAGCAAAAGCCATTGCAACTCAGACTCACACCGACTCTGAAAGCTGCAGACAGCGAAGGACACGAGATCTGGATCTTTGACCAACGTTGACTACAACCAAAGACCTCGCACATCTCTATCACCAAACACGACCTTGGAGCAAAGACCCTTCCCAAGCACAATGTAACAGAGGAGGGACTCTCCAGCAGCCTGTGAAGGCAGCAGCAGCCTGCCCAGTGCAAGAACAAGGGGGCAAGAAATGAAAGTAGCAGGTGGCAAGTCCAAAACCAACCACGAGACAGCTGTTTCTTCACACACGATCCAGCTATGTGGTTTAGCTCCTTGCCACAGGATGTTGTGCACGCTAAACATCTGCACGAGCTCAAGGGAAGACTAGTCACTTCACAAAGTGGACACCCATGATGGTTACTAACATGATGGACATTATCTCTGGCTGGGAAAGTCCTGGAGATGTTGAACGATCAGAGGGGGGAGAGCTGGGAAAGTGTCATACAGGGACTACCCTGTTTTCACATCCTCATGGAGGCTCTGCTTTTAGAAACAGGGTGCAGATCCATCAATGTTATTCTTATATTGTCACCTAAGAGCAGCGGGAACAGTACTTTGGAAAAGATCTCAGTGCTGGTGAACGACCAACTGCACATGGCTCCCCAGTGCAGCTTCCTTTGGCAACAGCACTGCATGGTCCGCGTGCGTGAAAAACTCCTGAACGATGGAGCTCGACCCACTACTTCAAATACAACTGAACTCGGGGAGGTCCTACAGCCTCTCGTGCAGGTGATCAAAGCAGATACTACTGACAACCTCGCCTTTTCCAGAGATGGTGAAACCACGGCTTTTGGAGCACATGCAGCTTACAGGCAGCCCCAGAGTCACTCCCGGACTGCCCCAGAGTTGCACAAGAAGTAGCAGGGTGATGCCGTCCCAGGGCCACTGGATGATCTGAGCCCACGTCGGCAGAAGAAAGCAGGTTTGAGAGGCAGACAGAAACACACACCTCATTTAGAGAGCACCAAAGATCTTCCAGACATAATTCCCTGGCAGAACCACTCCACCCCCTCAAGCTCACCCACGTCCTGCACATTTTCTTATCCTCAACTACATGACGGTTTTGCTAAGCTTTCCCAGGTCCTGCTGCCCTGCTCTCGTTCATATATCGATCACACACCACCACCTAGAGAAAGTCATTACCTGTCTGCAGACCACTACCTGCAGTCCAGGAATCGCAGTAAGAAGCTAAAGAGCTGGATCTTGGCTTCCCTCTTCAAAACACTGCACCTTGAGGCAATAATAAAAGACACTTTACAAGTGCTATTATGCGTAAGCTTTCAGTTTACGATATAAAGAGATCTGGAGGACAGATAAAAGAAAGAAGTATCCATAGATCACATACATCAACAGCCCAGGATATTTTCCCCCTTCATCAGAAAGCCTTTTAATTAGTAGGAATATGCACTTAGAGGTTTCTAACATAGAAAACCCTGAGCCCTTTCAATGAAGCTTGCACTGACTCATGACCTTTGCCCTTCCGTTTTCTTCCCAAATCCTATTTTTAGCGTTTCTTACTCAATTGACAAATGTTGCTGAATGGCTTGAAGTGATTTGCTTTAGTTGTGTCCATGTTTTTCCCCTCCGCAAAGAATCAAAGGTGGGTCGCAAGAAGATATATCCAATGTAAGTGGATGGATTGGACCCTGGTTTTAAATAGTTGAAGCTGAAGGAAAGAAATGGGTTATCCACGATCTTGTTAAGCACATCCTCTGAAGCTGCTCTGAGCAAGGTTCAGACCAGATGACCTCCTGACACCCCTTCCACCGAAACTATTCCGCATTACACGTAGCACGCTCAGTGTACCAGAAGTTCTTGTTATCCTACGAAAATGTATTCACACACAGAGGAGAGTCTGTCGTGTTGCTGAACCCATCAGTCTTTCCATCCGTATGCCTGCTTTGAAGTTCTACTAATCAGTGGAAAAATCAGTGTAGAGTATAAGGAGACTAAAATCTAGCATGGTGTGTGGAGTTAAGGTCAACCGCTAATATATTTTTGAGTAAAATATATCCACTGAACCATTTCAGATGTTCCAGCAACCAGAAGAAACAACTTCATCCTTCATCCGAGCTAGATCTCACCCCAAACCTTTCATCTTTAGCTCTACTACAACATTTTCCCGTCCCTCAAAGTCATGTGTTTTCTACTGCATCTTCAGCCATGGACCTACAGGGCATAAAACACTCTCAAGGGAGTTCTCACACAGCCCACGATGGACCGAGCCACCACAGCATCTTTGAAGCGGTCATCATTTAGCATGTGAAACATGCATCTTTCAATACCGCCCTTGTTATATTTTACTTATGGCTCTAAATATTTTATCGGTGACTGTTAATATTTAAAATGCATAAACAAGAGTCTGTGGAGCCAGGACCAGAAACAGCATTGCTCTCTTCACTTGATGAGTGGGCTCCAGACCTACAACATGGAGACAACGCGGCTCTGGGTTTGCCCAACCTCGGCCCACGCTGTGACTGTAGGATCCTCTTCTGTCTTTCCACTGCAACAGTTTGTTCCATTTAGCCTAGGTAATCAAAGCTAATAAATTATACTCAACTGAAAAAGGCAAGTGGAAAGGATTTAGGAGGGATTTAATGTTTATTGTATGTTGACAAAATCCGTAATTTATTTACTTGTTTTCCATTGCCGCGCTATATATAAAAAGGGCACACTACAAAGTAATAATAAAGAATAACAGCTTTGTTACAGGAGGTCGCAGGGAGCCTCCCACAAGGACCTTCCTTTTCTGCCTGCTTACAAGTAACGTGCAGCACCAAATATTTTTTTGCAACTCCTCCAAACTCCAAGGCTGCTGGGCCAGTGTAAACGCTGCATTTTTAAGGGATATTTAATCTCCCTGGAGTAAGGACATTCAGGCAACAGTTTCAAGGCAATGCTAATTCTCGCCATGTTTCCCCTCCCGGTGAAAATACTTTCAAGTTCCCTTTAAAACTGATTTCACTTAAGAACTTACATGCATTTTTGGGCATCTGGAAAGTCTGTTTTAGTCCTTATCTCCCTTTTCATGTACTACTGTCTGATTTATACCCAATACCAAATAAGTGTTGCAGGAAACAGAGAGAAAAGCCATTTTGCAAGAAGGCTCAATCTGTTTGCCAGTTAACCATTGCAAATTAAAGGGTCAGAAAAACAATCACTGTATTTAGAAAGAATAATTTTACACAACTAAGACCTCAATAAAAAAAAAAGAAAAAAAACCAACAACTTTGTTCCAGTAAAGCGAGTTGTCTCATCTACCCATGAGGAAGTTTAATAAACAGCTTTCTGTACTTCTAAGGTTTTGAACGCGTGCCAGGTTTGCAGGGATCTCACTCGTCCCAAGATGAAACTGCAGGGCTTTAACTGAAAAGCAGAAAGTGCAAAATATGTTTTAAAGGAAACCTGAAGGAGAAATTGATTGGGTTTGTTCATTTAGGCAATCAATAACACCAGGCAACACTAATACTAAAGTTACATCTGCAGATTGCTCCTACTGCTGCAGATCAAGTCCCGTGACTCAAGCTGCCGGTGCCCACAGCCCCAGGTCCTCCCGTCAGGCAGGAGAGGCACATCATGGAGCCCAACTCGGGAGCCCTGCCAGACCTTCGCTAACTTGAGGCTAGGGCAGCTCCGGGTGGGAACACCTGGGCTTATTCGTTGAGGCTCATAGCCAGTGCTGCTGGAGCCTTCCAGGGAGAGGAGAGAGACAGAAGGAGCTCCAAGGTTGGGGCAAAGCAGCAGCGACAGCATCTTATGGACTCTGCTGGTCTTGACAGACTGTCTGGCAGTCACCCCTGGGGACATCTGAAGGAGAGAAGAGGCCAGGCTGAGTTTCACTGCCACATAATTTGGGGGTTGACCCATTGAGAGACAAGCAAGGACAAACCGAGACAGAGGGCTGTTGGGTCCCTAAACCCCAACTATCTCCGGGTGGCAGACAGGAAGAGAAGAGCTCAACAGAAAGGAAAAGCTGTATTTATAGATGCAGCACCAAGTACAAAAGAACTTCTTTCAGCAGGTCCCTGCAACAATCTCATATGTCCACGAATGCTCAACCTGCCAAAGGTCTCCTACACCATCATTGGCTCTTCTTTATTTACCTGCTTCAGCACGAAGCCCAGAGTTCCCAATTTTGATATTTACGCAAATTGCTGTAATTTTGAGCAAGCTGAAGATTTCACAAGTGCTGTGAAGCCACACTAGCACTTTGCTGGCAGAAGTTCCCAGCTGGACCACTCCAGGAGTTTCAGGCACACGAAATCACACGAGTCAGAACCTCTCCCTTGCCACGACTTGACCATCGTCAGATCGGGGGAACAACCTGCAAGGAGACTAAGCCCGAAAGCTCTTTCGCAGAGGACACTTTCCAAGGGTGCTTCCTTCAGCCATCCCCGCCTCAATACTTGCAAGCAGGACTCCTGGTTTGCATCCTGAAAGCAGGAGTGAGTTTTAAGGGGAGAAAAGAAAATCCCAAAGACCAAAACCCAACGCATTTTTCTATCCACACAAAACCCAGCACTCCAGGTGTCCACTCACTACATTCTGCCAAATGAATCCATAGCTTGCTCCTGGCCAAAGGAATCATTAGATTTATGTCCAAAAACTCTCAAGTCAGTAACAGCCTTAACTGCGCAGTGTATATTAGTTTTTAATAACTTCCTGACATAGATTAGATCCAACTTTATTCCTCCCTCACCGGCTGAACGTGAACCCTACGAAAACCTTCATTTCTGGAACAGCATCCACATTCTCAGAATATTCAGTTTCTCTCATTAGGGCAAATTTGGTCTCAAGCCAAACAACACATAAATAATTATTTACACAGCTCAGTACCCCTGCAGTGCTCAGGCTCCTTTTCTTCCAAAGCCTCACAGTTATCCTAAAAAGTGTCTACCGTCATTTGCAAACTATTTTGTCAGACCGATGCCAAAGGGTGATAACCACTTGCTTGCTCAATGTCAGCTCCTTGGAAAGGCTGCAATTGCGTGACGTTTCCAAAGGACTATACTCAAAGTTATCTCTGAGTAATCTAGGAGACACGATCTCGTACAGCAGAGAGTAACTGGTTTGAAGAGCTGTGCAAATGCTAATTCTTCAGGCTGGAAAGGCGATGCATCTTTGAAAGTGGAATTTAAGCTGTCGCAGATTCCCTGTTCCAACAAAATCAGCACTTTAAAAATAAATCCCTAATCTGAGATGTCCTGCAAAGAACAATCTTGACCTTAGAAACGTGAGACTGACTTAATTCTTTCCTACCTTTTTTTTCTCTCTACTCAAAGCCTACGACGATTGAACGATGACAAATGGGTTTGTACGGGTACCGTCGTGAAACAGGCTGCTGTCCAAGTAAACCTTAAGTGATGCACAAATATGCTGTTATACAAGTGATGCACAGACAGCGTGGTGGCCTCAGCCCTTCACGATGACTTGAACAGCTGTGCACTGGATTACGAGTATGTGGTACAGTACTTTAAACTGTTTACTTTCTTACTATCCATCATTAAAATGTGCTTAACAACAAGCACCAGCAGCCTGGGACAGATGTTCTTGCCTTTATTTCTTCAACAACAAAATGTAATTAAAAAAAAAAAAAACTAATGGAGAAGGAAATCATAAATTAAACATATAAAGGATATTGTATATAAAATTACAGAATTCAAGAATTTTTCTTAATGTGGTCGTGCAGAGGAGGTATACTAGAGTCCAACGGTGACAACTTTGCTAGTCATTCGTACGTCTGGACTTCCAGCTCTTACATTTTTAACTCTAAAGATGTTTTATTGTCCTGGCATCAAAACAATGACACGGGGGGGCGGGAAGGGCATTAGACACTGTGAAATCCTAATTCTTTTGATTTCAATGAATTTGGAATTTCAGTTACATTAGACCTCAAATACCGTTTCAGGAGGGCCGGGGTCGTGCTGAGTCAAGCTTGGGAGTAAGCGTGAGCGGCAGATGCAAAGCACTCTGCAGCATCAGGGGTACGCAGCTCTAATAAAAACGTCGCTGTCCTCGGCCCTGTGATTTCAGATCTGTATCTCATCACCTTTATTGAATCCAAACCGTGGCAGAGCTCGTTATATCTAGAAGCAATTTAGAAGTTTCTGAGAAGCTGACTCAATAGGTTTCTTGACAAAGTAAAGCCAACAAAATAATTTTAGAATGTTCTGTGGCGCTTCTTGAGTGTCATATCTTAATGATTAAATATATTGGGATGATGAAGGGGAGAAAAGAAATAAAGAAGAGTTCCCGAAACAACCACCACTTCAAGATTTGAAAACTGCTCTTCTCTCACTGCCCCCATTACTCACATCGTTATATTTGAGATTTTTATATGCTGCAGATAACTCAGATAAACAGACTGGAGATGAACACAGAAGTACTGGGTGTACTATAATCCCTGGCTGACAATTAAATAACACAAAGCATATTAATACTACAAAAACAATTATACTGGAGTTATAACTCCATATATTATGGAATAGTATAAATCTATATACACATAAGAATATGTAGCTATAGCTACAAAAAGAAAATTCAGTAGTAAAAAGGTAATTTTGAGGACTCTAATGAGTGGAAAAAAAAATGTAAAGCAAAACCTTCAACCCTGCTATGTTACTGCACACTAAAATTCAATGCTGTTTAAATGCTTTAAATGTATGTTTATCTTTTTTAATTGTTTCAGTACAGTATTCCCCCAAAATACTGAGACTTTATCAAAAACCAAATTGCTTAAAATGGTGAGAACATTTCTAGAAGGTTCCATCAAAGTCAGGACCAAGGATGGGAAATGGCTTATGCTGCTTCTTGTTCTATAGAGAGGGGAAAGGTGGGTGTAGGGGGAAGGAAATTCCACGTACAAGAGCGCCCAATGCACAAGCTGCCACCGCAGCTGCAAAGCACAGGTCCCGCCGGGGACAAGGACCTTCAAAGGCAGCTTGGACTATATCGCTGACGCTCATCAGCCTGAACGCCTAAGCAGTGCTTTAGAAATAAAGGATTGCTGGGGGCAGAGGGCCTGTGCTTATACAGAAGAGCTGTAGTGAACATAAAAGCTTTAGAGCTTCTTTCTCATGTATTTATGCTTTACTTATTAAAAAAAATGCAAGATGTCGTAAGTTTAGCTGTATTTATAATGTCAGTTATTTGAATGCTTTGTCTAAATTGAATCCCAATGGAAACTGAAGATTCCCTCCCTCTGCTTTCGTGCACTATGTCAGCTTAAACATTCCGCCGACAACGCTGCAGAAGGTGAGCCAGGGGATGCCGAGAGTGGATGTCCCACCCCTGCCACTCCTGCAAACGACCGTGATGGCCACGCGTGTGGGACGGGACCGAGACGCCAGCGACAACCGCTTCACCTTCACAGCTACCAGCACCCGCTGCCAGATCAGGTTCCATAATCATAATTTCTCACATAAAGCCTATCCCGTGCTATAAACTGGCCTTGACTGGGCACTGGTGGAAAAGCAGCTCCAGAACAGTGAATGGGGGGATGTCTGAGGGAAACAGAGACAACTCGAACACAAAAGTCAAGGGTTAACCACCGCTTTTCCTTTTCTCCACTGCAGCCTCAAATAGCTCGTGAAATCTCCTACCACCCAGCTACGCTCCTCTAAGCCTGTTTTCCAGTAATTTTAGAGAACAGGGACTCCAGCTGCACACGCAGTCTAGCGAAGTGTCAGTGCTAATATATGTCCTCCTACTCCTCTGCTCTCGCCTCCATTCTGTCCTACCGTCGGTCCAGAGCCACCCCGAAAACGCAGCATCGCGCTTGTTTTCTGTGTGGTCTGCCATCAAGAGGAGGGAAGGAAAAAGACTTTTCAGCAGCAGATGACTATAGCCGTGCAAGCTGAATGTAACATTATAAAAGAAGGGAGAAAAAAGCTCTTTATAAACTGCTTTAAGTCAATCCGCCGAGATTTGTTTTCTGCAAAACTCTTGCAGAAGTCCAGATCCTGTGGGCAAACCAAGCCCTTATTTTCGAGTTTCTCCCATCCATCAGTCCAGAGACCAAGCTCCCTGCTGCTCCGATCCTTCCAGGGACACCAGCTCCAACAACAGAAGATTTGGCTGAGAATTTCCACCTGTGGCTAGTGGCAATGGGAACAAGCCTTTTTCTGTGAAGCTCCTCAAACCAGTCCCAAACCACTGCCTTTCCTTTTCAAAATTAAAAGCAGATGGTAAACAAATCAAAGGACAGTAATCTAAATAGTTGCTGAGATTCCTCTCTTCATTTTTTTTCTGCTGAAATATATTGTTTTCACATTCATACTCCCAACTCTGATCTGTTTATTGGTTTGCAATAGTGGGGAATTTCCTCCTCCTTTTCCAATAGCAACTCGGTAACCACAGCGCATTTGGCAGTTTCTTAGACAATATTCCTTTGAAGCGTTAACTGCAAGGGGCTGGAAATGAGAAATAGCACCACTGGAGGTGGAACAAAGATGCACTCCGCTGTAGAAACTTCAGCGAAGATCAATCTCCTGAATATAACTCCTTGGTGTCTCCATTTGAGGGGAGAATTTGATATATCCTTTTCTGACAAACAAGCTAGCAGCAAAGCGAAGGATTCAGAAGTGTCACCTCCAATATCCGTGCAAAACCTGTACAACACGCAGCCTCCAAATCGCTTTGATCTACTGAGAACAGCACGGTTTGTGGGTAAAGCCACCTTAAAGCACCCAGGGGCTGCAGACACTTCAGGTGGGCACGCGCAACATGCCCAAAACACGAGTACAGCAGGGCTGGGCTCTCTGCATCCCCGAGGATGGTCCTCTGTCCCGTCCCACGGCGCAGGACCCTCCTGGCAGATGCCATACCTGCACCGCAGGACCACCGAGCCTTGGCTGCTGGGGTCTTTTTAATTGCAGACCCGTATCCCAAAGCAGATGGGATCACCACAGTGAGAGCCAAGACAGTGGGGAAGAAGCACCTTGAGGTCTCCAGTAGACCACAGGTCCTGACCTCGGCCCAGTAATTCCTCCATTGAGCCCAGAAATTCTGATCATCTCCAATTATACTTCATTCGGGTAACTCGAAAGGGAACGTACAGGAAAATATGGATCTCAGCTAAAGCATCCATTATACTTAATCCCCGGATTGCGCCAGCGGTGTTTAGACTCTAACACGAGAGCACTCCAGCTGCAATTTGCTGTACAGAAACACGACCAGAAGGGAGAGAACATCACAAATCCAGCAAAACCCATGCATCCCGCTGTTACATGTATTAAGCAAAATGACCTCCTAACCCATTAGCATGACATCTCGATTTCAACGCCATCCTGAGCTACGCAAGGGGCTTTGTTGACCACGCGTTCCCCTTCCCGTCACGTATGTGGCGCTGGAAGGAAACGCACCCTCGTCCTCGCCCGAGCAACGAGCTTCTTATCACTAATTGCAGCAGCAAAACAACTCAACGAGATGGCAAACGCGTGCATAAAGCAGAAAGGAGAAGGAAAATTTGGAAACCTGGGCAAGCTTCCTCCCGCTCCAGTTTCTGCAGGTGTAAAATGGGAATTATTGATGCAGACACCTTTCGTTAAGTGCTATGGGCTTTGTTTACGGCACCTTGTAAAGCATCAATATCTCCTGCGCAAGCGACTTTGAAAAACTGTCATAGATCTGGAAAAGGAAATTACATGAATCCAAACAGATGGTTAATCAAAGGTTAGTTTCTGGTTCTGCAGAAAGAGGAAATAGGTTTTTCTTTAGCAAAAATAAATCATATAAGCAATATAAACACCAGTGGCTTAAGTCAAAATAATAGTTTAGGGTCAATCTGGACTTAACACCTTCAGCATCATCCTGCTCATCTCAGCATTCTTGACTTTCAGTAGCTGAGCCTTAAAATCAAATATTTAAGTCATTACAGGTCTTCCAGAGTCTTGCGTTGCTTTGCAGCCACCTCGCAGGGCGACGCAGGCAAGCGGCTCAGCAGCACAGGCTTCTGGTCACCTTCCCAAAATGCAAACGGGTACAAAGAACAGCATCTGCGCTTCATTTCCGTGGCAAGACTTTGATTTGTCAGCAGCCAAAATTGTTGGACTATCTACATAACTCCAACTGTGGGCTGAAGGAGCATTTTGGAGCTTGTTTACTTGGTGGGTTTTTTTCCCCCAAACACAAAATTGGAAGGGACAGCATCAAAGTTTTAGAATCCCAGAAGGGTTTGGGTGGGAAGGGACCTTTCAAGCCCATCTGGTCCAACCTCCTGCCATGAGCAGGGACACCTTCCACTAGATCAGGTTGCTCAGAGCCTCAAAGTCTCCTTTCCTCAAATTATTTCATACCATTAGCCAATGTTTTTCTGATCATATACATTATAAATTAAGCCTTAACCAAAACTTAATTTGATACTTCTACAGTTTACAGGAACCACATTAGAGACAGGTACGATACAAAGATATATGTTTGTATAAAATGTCAAGCTTATTTTGCAAAGTCCTAGTGTGAATTAAAGGCTACAAGAAAGTATTTTATCATTCTACCAGATGAAACAGCTGTTGGATCAGGTAGATTTTTCCAGATGTTAGAAGTCAAGGGCCATACTCGCATCGATAACCATGACTAACACCTACACAACGGTGTTTAAACAACAGTATTAATGATTCTTGTCATGGTGGAAGGAACTCAAGCTAAAGTGGTGGTGGTTTCAGTCCAAAGAATGGAATCTGTAGGATTATATAAAATTAGAGTTACTTCTGCTCAGCAACACTTACGGAAAATCTCTTACCTGGAAAGAATGTCTTGATTTGTATTTTTATTGAAACATTTGAGGCTGTAGGACACTACTTCTGGGAGACCTACACCAACCCATCTGCAGCAAGCCCACGAGCTGCAGGCCTACATGAACATCATCCTCTACACCCAGCTCAATCTTCTGGCTCGTTGAGCAACAAACACACACCACCTACCCACCCCAGCATTTTCTTCAACTGAAAGTTGTGAGAAATAGACTTTTATGAGCATCTTTAAGATTTATTTTAAACATTATACCAAAAAAGATAAATACTATTTCAGACAGGATGCCAACACATGACATAAGATCCCAGCTGGAAAGCCAACTGGTCAACCAGAAGGAGACATTCAGTTCAGTGAAATGGGTCGTGTCTTTCACGACCTGCACTACCCAAATGTGACAAAACAGCAACCAGATTTACATGACGGATTTTATTTCCATCCAACAGCCAGCCTTGCTTTGCATCACACACCCAGAAGACCCAAATCCTAACAGCCTCCATTCTACTGCCCCTCAAATACCCATGTCTCATCCTTTCTTTCTTGAGCATTAAAATAATCCCCACAGATGTAAGGTAGAGCAGACAATTCATCTAAAAGTCCCATCTGACTGGGACTATGGGTGTGTTACAATGGAACTAAGATATCAAAACTGAGTTACACACCCCTGTTATTTGCAGGCCTACTTATCTTTCTTAAACTGCCAGAGGCATCCTAATCCCCAAGAGCCATTTCTTAAAAACGAAAGGAAACAATTTTCCAGGCCTCCCACCTGGCAGGAGCTTGGACGCCGGTTGCACCAGCAACGTGGGTTTGGCTTACCGGACCAACGCTGCCCCCAACGCAAGTCAAAACCAGGCTGTCCGCTGCCTCCTGCAACAGCAAAAAATGACGAGCTCCTCTTTCATATTTGATTTCCATTGGCTTCACGTGGCACCGTAATGAGCGCATGGCGCAGAGGCAGACAGATGTGCCCCACAGCTGTCGCTGAGGAGCAATACCCAAGCCCTGGAAGGAGATACGGTTGGGAACGCGTGACTTTCTGCTGGATCAGCCAGTCCATTCATCCCCATCTTCCCTTCAGATCTACTATTTTAGCTCTGCCATTACCGGGCATTTCGCCAAGAAACACTAAAGACGATTTAATTTCCGGAGGAGTGGTTGGAAAATTGCAAATCTGGGATACGACGATAAAGACATCATCTTCTCTGTGACTTGCACCACAGAATCCATGGATACTATATGAAGATACCTGTCACTAAACAGTTTCTTTTCACGGCATTGTCACTCGCTCAAGCAAAATTTGCAACAGATTGCCAGGATCTGGTAGAGTTAGAGGTTCAACTATGGAATCATTAGGTTAAAACAGCTTTCCAAGAAGTTTTACAAAGCATCTTTCTTTTAATTTGGACACTGTAAAATGTACTTTCTCTACCTCAGTACACTTTGAGAAGGAGATACAGATAAATAGTGATCTTTAAAAATACTCTACTGCACAGGAGTATACGCGGACTAAAGGGAATTATTTTGTTCCCAAAGAAAAGCCATTGCAAAGCAATAATGTATGTAAAATATGCTTCAAAAAGGATATTTTTTTTTCAGATCAATCTTAAACAAGACTGTGATAAAAAAACGTACAGGTATCTGAAAATATCCAGCCAGAGAAAGCACTAAACAGAGAAGCTGTCCTAGATTATTTGTTAAAGGGATTCATTCTCCTTTTTTTCCTTTCTTTAGAGGTTCTCAAGTGCTACTTAGGGTGGGTCAGGGAGCAGGACACAAACCACCAAGAAGATCCAGAGCATGCGTACCACAAGGTGCAGGTTGAGTGTCCTCACACTATCTTGGGGTGAGTTTTTGTTCATCTTCTCAAAGCCAGGCTTAGCGGTATCGATGGGTAAGTCAACCCAAATATTATCCGTGCAAATCTACACCTGCACGGGGACATGGTGTTTTAAAAGAAACAGCTTTAAAGCACGTTAATAGTCGCTAAAATTCTTCATCTCGGGAGCAGCCCATCTACAAACATTTTGTGTTTTCAGTCACGTTAGAGCAAATTAACTCCCCGGTGTTTGAAGTCTGAAGTGAACTCCCTCCATGGTAATTACCTCCTGTTCTCGTACAAGTAGCTGCTTGTGCCAGCCCAGCTCGCTCTTGCTTCAAGAGGCGATGCTCCAAAGCGCCGCTGTAGTGCCGCAGCTGTTTACATTTCTGAAGATGAGTCTAAAGAACTGTTTTTCCTCCCCTGCTTTAGAAAACTCTCTCCAAAAGAGCTTGTTTAGGAGAAGACAGTGGAAGCTTTTGGAAAAAAAAAACCAAAACAAAACAAAAAAAAAAAAACACCAGAGAAACTTTGACAAACACCATTTCAAAGCTGATTCCTAGAGCGAGCTGTATAAAATTATCTTGGATACGTGCTTTTCCCACTCAGTTAAGCCAGGCTGAAAAGGAGAATTCCCCAATGATTCAGCACATCGTTTGAAAACGTGATGCTTTTATTAAGCCTGAACAAAGCAAGGCCTCTCAAGGAGGCACTCGATTTCCAAGCACCTGGAGACGTTCAGCGCTTTGCCAGGCAGCTCAGGGTGGGTTCATGAACAACATCCGCATGGGGAGCAGAGCTTTGCTGATGAAGGCACAAGCCCACAGGTAGCAGCATAATATTGACAGCTCCTCCAGGGAAAGGATTTATTGGCTTAATTTGGTCCTCCTAGAAGAGTTCAGCACAGTGTCAGCAAGTTAGTTCAGCTTCAGACAGAAAAAGATGCGAGGCGCTGGAAAAAATACATTGCATCTTACTCCTTTTCCATCCCTCAGCTACTCACCTGTCTCCTCGCCCCAACACCCACCCTCATCTTCTGAAATTTTCACTAGGTCTACCTGTTAAAAATTCACGTTCCCTTAATCACAAAACATCTGCACCCAGAGGCCACCACCCCTCCACGTCGGGAGGTTTTATATTTTAGGCTGCTCTTCTCAAGTTGCAACGGAATCAACATCACTGTGGAGCTATGTAGCAGCAGCTGGCCTTTCTGTTCCCTTTAGCTCTTGCCAGATGGTCCCAAAGTGCACAGAAATTAGCCCAAAGGTGTTCCACAAACTTGCTGGTGAAGCTCTTTGTAATTAGGAGAGACCCTCGTGGTCCTAACCCAGGTCTTGTTCTCCAAGGGCTCATCACTCGCCTCTGAACTTGCGGGATGGCCAAGCCCAAAGAGGTGGTCACAAGTGGGGTTCCCCAGGGCTCAGTGGTGGGGCCAGTTCTGTTTAATGTCTTTATTAATGACCCGGCTGAGAGGATCGAGTGCAACCTCAGTAAATTTGCAGACGACACCAAGTGGGTGGGAGTGTCG
>KL262575.1:5521-17811 GCA_000699545.1 Podiceps cristatus | reverse complement strand
ACCGGCCCCTTTAAGCACCAACAGGCCGCAATCAGGTCTCCCCGCAGCCTTCTCTTCCCTAGGCTGAACCAGCCCAACTCTCTCAGCCTGTCAAAAAAATGGCCACGGAGTTTGTAGCAACAGTTCCTGTGCGCAGCTGGCTCGCTTTTCTTAGTGTTCCCTTGCTCACATCATCTGTCAGCTTGTACTTTAGGACCGTCCATTTCAATAGGGCTGCAGGAGGGATGAACGTTATTGGCTTTATTTATTTATTTATTAATTATTGGGTTATTTGGTCTAGCACACAGTAGGCAAAAACTAATTTAAGGTTTGGTGGCACTCTGCAGATGCAAATGTGGTTATAGTCAAAGCTGCTCTGGTCCCGGCAGTCAGAACTGCTTATTTTATAGATCAAAACAAAATGTTGTTTATTAACAAAATGACTGAGCCAACCTTTCTGTACACAGAGCTGCACAGAATAATGAGGCTGTGAGGATCTTGTAGATGTGTTTCAGTGATGTAACCCAAGCAGAGCCAGTGGTTCAGGGCCTGTTCCCAATTAGTTTCGTAGCTGGGACGGTTAAAAAGCAGGAACTTTTAATGATGAGTTTTGAATGGGTTGGATGTGGAATTGAATTAATGACCTTTTAATATTTGTTAAAGTATTGGAAGCCCTGTACCTATTAAAATGTGATCTGCACGTTGATTTTCCTCTCAAGTAGATTAGCTATTATCAGTGTTTATTTTAAAAATTAAAGGTTGTGCAGATGTATGCTTGCTCATGAAAAAGGAAGGAAAAAACACCCATAGAAAAAAGCTTTTTTTTAACCTTTGTGGGAATTTAGACTGGTTTGATTAGCACTTAAGCCTAACAAAAGTGGTGCTTATTAAAAACAAATGGGTGTCATATTAGTCATCAATATTTGAGAACCTTATGTACTTAATATTTATAATGAAATCTGCTTATGTGGTCTCTGCTAGAGAGTCTTAATCTGATTGTTCAAAAGAATTTTGTTTTGCCAGATTAATAGACTCATATATTGCTAATTCTATCATAGACTTTTTTTTTTTTTTTTTTCTTACCGACTATGTAGTGCCCTGGATTTTTAATTCTGGTTTTTTACTTACTTTGTACCAGGATCCCGCAGTATGAAGCAGGTGTCCGGTGGTGGAATAGTGCTCTGTCTGGGCGGCTCTAGATCTGTTTGTGAGGCCTAACAAGACACAGGAAGCAGAGTGATAATGGTGACCGAGATCTGAATGCTTTGCCGTTGATGGATGGGTAACGTGAACAGTAGCCTGCAGACTGGCACAGTGTGGTGAAGAGAGAAAATTGGGAAAGACTGCAGGAGCTGCTTCACGATTCAGGATGTAAATGGGGCATTAGGCATGGCTGGCTTGTGTACTTAGAGCTTTCTGATGATGGTTGGTGCTGGTTATTGGTTCAGGTCACTTTCAAGTTAAGACCAGTGCATTTTTCCATTACAGTGTGGCCCTAAAAGCCATTTAGGAAGTGTGACTTCATTAATTCCGGTGTTTAGGGAGTATTCAGGCTCTTAGATCTGATTTAGAACTTTCTTTTCTACTCTGTTAAGGCTTCTGCATTTGAACAGGCAGTGCTGTCTGGTGGTCTGTTCACAAATTTAGGAACTTTCCCAAAATCTAATCACTTAGTCCAGAATCTTGAAGGTATCTTTGTGCTCAATTCCCATAGGAAATAAAAGTTTGTGGGTTCTGTCTGCATGTGGGCCCCCAGTCTTCACGCCTTTCTCCTGAAAGTGAAAATGCTTATATTAACAAGAAGCTCTTGGAGACTGTAAGGTAGAGAGAACATTATTTACTGAGTTTGGATCTGGTTGCCTTACTTTTGTTACTTCTGCATTCAGTGACTTCTCAAAAATGCTCTCTTATAAGCTCCGCTAGAACATGGAGTGACCCAGTAAAGGGGAGCCTGGTGCTTTGCTGCCAGTTTGCAGCAGAGGTGAGTAACCGGCTGAAGTAGTGCAGAACCTCCTGAATTTTTTTCTCCCTGCAATAGATGCAGTTAATGACATGAGAGCCATTTGCACAGTTAATGCACAAAGCTGGTAATTTTAAAATGCCAGAGGATAGGAGGCGACTAGAACCTGGGGAGATAGCGGTACTTTCTGGAGCTGCAGATTCATGAGAAGGTAACTCCCTTTAGAAACAGTTGGAAGCTGCAGAGTTTTTCCAAGTGGGACTAGCCTGGGTGGTGGATGTTGTTACGTCCTTCTGGCTATGGCTGGGGCTTTGCTGCAGGGTACAGCCTGATCACTAGGCAAGATGGGTGACCTTCGGTCTGTTCTTGGAACACCCCATTGAATTTAATGATGAAAAACTGTTTGGAAAATAAAGCTCTCAAAATACTGTAGTTAGAACTCTTAATAAAATCTTTTTACATATCTTTTCTTATACCCTAAAAAATGGTTTAGGCTGTTTGCCAGTGAAGGCAGAGCACTGTGAGGAGCTGATTTAAGCTATCCCGGATGGGGAGTTGTGGCACCTTGCCATGATCCACTGGCTGCCTGTTCCTGCCCTGTTATATTTTGACTGTTCAGCTGTGCTAGCACAATTTTCCGTCTATCTGTGCTGTCAACCGGATGAAATGCTGGGGAGGGAGTCCTGAGTATTTCGGCAATCTCCCTTTGCAGCTTGGGAGCTGTCACAGCAGAGTGAAGGAGGGCTGCAGCAGAAGTTTGGGAGGGGTGGGGAGGTACGCAAACTTGGAGTAGTGTGCTGTCAAAGCTGTATCCTGAAACAATGGTCCGTGCAGAAAAAAGTTGTAGTAACACTAAAAGATCCTTGGCCCTGGGAGAATGCTGGTGAGCTCATTCAGGAAGCATGTAATGAGAAGAGTCTTCTGTAATTTGTTGAGGAGGGATCAGGAATGTTTGCTGCCCATGTCTGCTTTTCTGTAGGAAAAACAGATCATATGAATGAGGAAGATCGACATATCTGTACTTCCCAGGGTTGACGAAACCTCACTGAGACTGCCTTTCTTCCTTCTGCTCGAGCCAGGATACTGTTAGCTTGAATACCAAATTCATGTATGATACAGTCTTTGGTAAGACTAAGGGAGGATGGCTTAACTGCTTTTTAGTCTTGTTTCCCTGTAGTTATTTCTTGCTCTAGTGAGTAATACAGGGATTTAAGAAAATGCGTGTAGTTGCATTAGCTGCATAGTAAAGAACCTAGTATGACAAATCTTGCTGCTGAAGTTGTTGATGAGAAGGTCTCATGGAGAGCTCGGTCTAGCGTGGCTGGTTATGAAGCAGCAGCCTGCTTGAACAGGAATGGCAGAGGTGTGCCGCGGGATCAGCGGAGTGCTTCAGCCCCCGAGCAGGCGGCAACTCCTACTACAAAATGTACCTTTTATTTTCACAATTCCTTTTAGTAAAGCTGGGGTTTGTGTGCTAAAGATCTCTCTGCACTAACATTTTTCTGTTATCATGGCAACACTTTGTGTGGAGGCAGAGATTTTTAGCTCTTCTTCTACTTCTCATGCAATCTACTAGAAGTCATTTTGCTGGATGAACTTCTGCTTTGCTTTGTATCTTGGTTGTAGTATCAAATGTCTGCTATTTTCCCCTTTTGTGGTGAACATATTTATGAATTATCTAACTAAATTTTGAAATCATTGAAATAAAACACACTGTATGACCCCAGCAGGGACTGCAGGTTATTGTTTACTTACTGTGTTGTTAGTTTGTGTGGGGTTTTGGGGGGTTTTTTTGGCTTTTTTTGTTGTTGTGGGTTTTTTGTGTGTGTCTTTTTTAATAAAAATAGAGCAGGCTTATATTGTACACAGGCTTTTGTCAGGCGGACAGGTAGCCTAGTGCTATGTTCTTGACTGTAGTGTTTCTTAAAATGTGGGTTGCAGCCTTCTTCTGCAAGAGGTCAAGTACACATGGGCCCTATAGTTACCTCTGATTACTGGCAGTGGCTTGGGGCCTCCAAAGCAATGTATAGCTGTTGACAGTTGCTGTAGCAATTTCTCATTTCCATCTCTGAGGAACTGAGCAGCTGCTAGCAACAAAAAGCTTTGGGGCTGGGGAAGCAAGCTGTGAGTAGTAAAGTCTAAGGTGTTGTCAGTGTAACTTCCTACGTTTATCTGGCTGCACAACCCCTCTGGGTCCTACCTGCAGGGCAACATAGCAGGCAGGTAGCACGCTGCACTTGTAGATGTTGGCATGAAGAATTAATTTAGAAAATAATGGCTTCTGTTTCAGTTGTGTTGATTGGAGACTCTGGAGTTGGGAAGAGTAATCTCCTGTCACGTTTCACACGCAATGAGTTCAATCTGGAGAGTAAGAGCACCATTGGGGTGGAATTTGCTACCAGGAGCATCCAAGTGGATGGGAAGACGATAAAAGCACAGATCTGGGATACTGCAGGACAGGAACGATACCGTGCCATTACCTCAGCGTGAGTACTATGTCTTTGCCCAGACTAACAGCAGAATTCTAGCAGAGGTGGTACAGAAAATGTATGGGTAGAGAATTAATGAAACATATTTGGGACACATGACAAAATCATTGACAGACTTCAGTGTAGATCCAAGTCATAAGATAGCAAATACTTTGGTGTTCCTTGCATTAATATAATGTCAGTAATTTTTAGATTGCAATGATACTGTTATAGAAGAAATGACAGCTTAAATCAAACTGCAAGGAGTTGTGTTTGAGTCTTGTGATTTGTTTCTTTTTATCTGTCCTAGACGTGCTATCTTAATCATGTGGATGGAAGCTGGGTACTTGTTGGGATCAAGATTTGGTTTAGACATAGTAGTTTGCCACCATGTCAGTGGCGTCTGGTCTTCATTGCGCCCTCAATCTTGAGATTGAGGGTATTTTTAGGACACACTGCAGCCAGAATCTCCCTTGAAATCTCAATGACTTTGAATTAGTCACAGCCCTGAAAATTAGGTCCAAGAGTGCATACTGAATAACCAGTAAGTAGGAAAGTAACTGATAATGCTGACTCTGCAGCATTAGGCACATCCCTATTTAGAACAGTGGTGTTGAGAAGCTTTCATGTATGGCACCTTGTTAATCCAGACAGTGGTTTAAGGTGTAACCTCTGGTTGTATCTGTTTTCTATGCAGGTAGTAGGCAAAAGTATCTTTTGGAGGGAAAAAAACCTCAACCCTATTGGCCGGCCTAGTTATCCAGGGCATATTCTGATCAGCAAGTTGAAACTTTTTAGGGTTACAGGTGCATATTGGTTTTTAAAGGTAAAAACTTGTTTCTGAATCATGTACGGATTGAGCCATTCGTATTGAAGTGAGGGGAACTTTTTCCATTGAGGTAAAATAGGGTGATGGGAGAAAAGAAGAAGAGCATGGAGCCCAAAGGGCTCTATAGGGAAGCATCTATAGGGAAGGAATGCAAAAACAAAGTAATGCAGAAGCAAATGTAAGTGATGATTTCAAATTGCATCTTTTTCATAATTGCTAGCATCATTTTCAGAATTTTATTTTGGTGACCCTTAAATTGTTCTTACTGCTGTAAAAGCTTAGCAGAAAAACTGCTGGCTGAGTCTGGTTCAAAACCAGAGTTGGCTGATGAGAATCAATGCATTTGTAGTCCTGTAATCCTGCCTCTCCTTTGTGCTGGCACGAGCTCTTGCTTGACACATCACTAGGCCAGTTCAGCTTGCTAAGCCAGCAGAACGCCAACCAGCAGTAAAAAGTGAATGTTTTCTGCTGACTTGGTGCCCTGAATCAGTTCAATGACATGTCGGACAGGTGCTGGCAGAGCAGAGGAGGAATGGTAGGATTGTGTGGAAGAGAAACGTGGACATTATAGGGTTGCTGATACAGATTGGCTTGTGCTGTCATGAGCCCTTGGCTTGAGTTGAAATGGGTCCAAACCCGCACTGAGGGAGTAAACTCAGATTATGGGTTCATGGATAAGTGTCAATATAGCTCAGAGTCCCCCTCTTTCATTTTTTTAAGAGGGACAAGGAGATATTTGAAAGATTAGCAAAAAATACTGGTATTTTACTAAGGACTATTTTCCTAGTAGAAAGATAAGTTATAACGTCACAAAAACTTTCTAGCAGTACCAGTTCTGAAATGCATTGTGAGTCTTCTTGCACACTGTTCTAGCAGACTAAAAATGGCAGCGCTCCTCAGTCTCTTCAGTGTTTCTTACATACATTGGAATTTTTTAGGAATACCGTTAAAAACACCCAGCATTTGTAACTTGGTGTTAGGCTTAAAAAACGCCACCCACAACAGTATTAACATCAGCACAACTTTTTCCAAAGCAGAGGGAATATATCTAACATTTTAGTAGCAGTCAGTATAGAAGATACTAGGTACCAGGTTTGTTGGTATAACTTGGACAGAGCTCTCTGTAAAGGAATGTGCCTTATTGTTTCAGATATTACCGCGGTGCTGTTGGAGCTCTTCTTGTCTATGACATTGCCAAACATCTCACCTATGAGAATGTGGAGCGTTGGCTAAAGGAGCTTAGAGATCATGCAGACAACAATATTGTCATCATGCTGGTGGGTAACAAGAGCGACCTCCGCCATCTGAGAGCTGTGCCCACCGATGAGGCCCGGGCTTTTGCAGGTTTGTAGACAGTGCGTTCTGGGTTGGTGCTTTCCGATATTGGTGCAAGCTGTAATCACGCTATTGTTGAGGACTGAACTTTGACTTCAAGTTTTATTGAACTTAACCTCAAGACCCTAAAAAAGGCATTTAAGATTTTTTTTTTTAAATGAAAATATCTTGGCTTATTAAATGGCATGTGTGGTGGTTGTGTGTGGTTTGGCATTGTTGTTTTTTTTTTTAATATAGTACATGTTTTTGAAACACTGTCCTTGTGCTGCCTGATAGCTGAAGATTAAACACTTCCTCTAGCATTGGCTAGAAACAGTAAGCAACATTTGGAAGATAAATTGTTCACAGTATGAATATGAACTATCACAACACTAAATGTCTGTCTTTCCTTCTTAGAGGCCTGGTTCTACTAAGTATACATATCAATGTGGATAGCTGCAAATGAATACTGAACCTTCTCTTAGATGGTGTAGCTTCTGCTCCAGAGCACTGGTGCATATAGTAGTGTCATTAGTTTCATTTAAACGCAGTGATTGGAGATTATCAATTGTTGGGAGAAATCGAGTGGGTTGCATGAGCTGCAGCTGCTGCATTACTTCTCCCTCCTCCGTACCTTGCAGAGCACTGGTTAAATATGCTTTTGCCCTTATAGGCCTGGGGACATTCAGCTTATTTTTGTGTGGCCATCAAGCTTGGAGGTGGAATTTAAATGTATAGCCTTTAAAATCCTTCTAGGAATATCACTAGGGCTTGCTTAAACATGTTTTCTGAAGTTTGCTAGTAAGCAAGTATGCTGTGGTTAGTAAAACCACTTTAAATTTTCAGATGAATGAGAAGTCTATATAAGAGAATCAAAACAAGTTAATAGGCACCCTAGATAGTGCATTACTTTGGTCACTTGGTTCATCATGTTATTTTTTTAACCCTGACTTCCTACTAAGGCTATTGTAAATAGCTAGTGATGGTAGAGGTGTTGCTGTTTAAACTCTGATTGAAATTTGCCTATGTCTGGGCAGGTGGTAACAGTACCATTCTAGGTGTGATGTTTGGGTGTTAATCACTTTTTAAAAAAAATAATAAAACATTTTTTTTGCATTGTAAGAGGCAAGAAAATAGACTGTATTACTTGGGAATTTTATTGTAATTTGGAGGTGGGGTCTGGTTATGAAAGTGTAGGCCTGTTTATCTTCTTGGGGTTGCAGAGGAGAATTGTGACTCCTGTTGCACCCAACATGCTTTTGCCTGTGCTCTTGCTCAGGGTACGTCTAGGAGTCATCTGTAGGCAGATGAGAATAATACTGTATTGCTTGACTGAGCAAGGGCTGCAGTGAGGAAAATGTTCTCACACTATAGAAAGGCAGTGGTCCAAAGTGACGCTGCTGAAACACTAGCAGCTAAATAAATGATGCACCAAGTTGTTCCTGTTGTAACAGGAAAAAAAAAAAAAGACTGGGTCCCAGCTGATTTGGCCAAAAAATAAAGGTGAAAACCTCAAAGTAAAAGTGAAATAAGGTGCTATTAAAGTTTTTAACTGAATCACTTCTTGTTTATTACAGAAAAAAATAACTTATCTTTTATTGAAACTTCCGCTCTGGATTCAACAAATGTAGAAGAAGCCTTCAAGAACATCCTTACAGGTATGGTTTGTTACGGAGTCAGAGGACCTCCTGAGGTAGTGGATCTTTTTCATGGGCACATTTTGCAGCTATCTAGAATGTTTTGGAAATTAATGTTGGGAATGATGGTTAGTTTGCAAGCCTTCTAATCTTACCGTTGTGTTTTGCCTCCCACCCCATGCATGCCTTTCTGCCCAAGAATCTGGAGGCTTCTAGTTTCCTGATGTTACATAAACTCAAGCTATTGCAATTGTAAAGGCACTAATGGTTCTGTGCCTGCACAAAATCTAGGCAGTGACGCCACAGCCATGCTAGGAAGTTAAATGTTCCAGTGTGTTCTCTTCCACCAAAGCAAACTGGTACACAGTATTTGTGTCCAGACTACTGAACTCTTGTTCTCAGCTGATGGATGGCAAGGGTTGTAGGTGACTGTGCATCAACAGCATAGCTGCATGCAGGCTGCCTTCTGGGAATGTCCTGAAGAGACCCAGGAATTGTCCAAGGATGTGACAGTGGTCACAAGCCAAAGTGAGGCCAGAGCTTAGATTTCTGCTGCCCAAGAATGTTCCTCAGTATGTGTAACTGCTGTAGATGTGGCTACTGAGTGCACAGTGTCCAGTTGCAGCTTCGGACTTGCTGTATGTGTGGGAATGCCACGTGGCTAATGCAGTAGGTCCACTGCATGTAATATCAGAGGTATTACAGGTGCTTTTTTCCTCTTTCAGACTGAGCCTTAGAATGTCCATTCCATAAGATGGAGCTGTTGCCTGCATGTGTTTTCTTGCCTCTGGAGTAAGGGAACACCCTACTTCACACCAGGCCTATAATTCACCAGTAAAGCTTTATTACTTTATGCTGGTGTGTTACAGTACACCAGCAAGTCCTCCTTACTGTACTAAGCCATGGCCAAAGCACTTTTGTTAGTAGGCTCACAGGGATTTCCAGCTGGTGCTTTACAAATTTGAGCTGAGTACTCGTTTGGGCTCTGGAAGAGCACAGCTTTGTTCTAGGCTAAATACTATGGGGAACTTGCTCATTTTCTTCAAAGCAAAGGTGGCTAAGAAGTAAGTTCATGAGGTAGAAGAAGGAAGGACAGAGTTGAAGTGGTGAGGATATGTGCTGGGAGATATGTAGCCTACAAGACAGTATAAGTGGGAAGCACACAGAGCAAGAGATGCTTAAAATAAGCACTGCTTATCTCTGTTGTTGCTTCAGTTGGAGTGGGTAACTTTTCCTGAACTTGGGGTTTGGCCTAATCTTACTCTAATTTTAGTTACTTTAGTTTGTATGAGTGTGTCAGCAATGTATGCTTTAGCACATTGTGTTCCAGAGATGTATTGTTCTGGCGCTAGTCTGAGGTGACTGTGTTTGGGTAGCTCTCTGCCTGAGTTAATCCTTGGAAGCAGAGTCCTGGGAAGCATGGTGCTGTCATACCCAAGGGTGTCTGAAGGAAACCAGCACGGGCCTTCAGGACTGCTGAGTTTGAGCTAACAGACCCTGATAACTGAGTATCTCTGCTTTCAGAGTGTCTGCCTTCCACTCGGTGTTCTGCAGTAGTCATATCTCAAAATACTGTTTGAGGCAATGGGGAAGTTGATGTTTCAAAGCATACTCTTCCACTCCTAAAATGAAATAACCCTTAAATCATATCTAAGATATGATATGATAGATATCTATCTATCATAGATATGATAATATATCTAGATATCTATCATAGATATGATAATATCATATAGATAGATATGATCTAACCCTTAAATCGTATCTAAGTAGGAAGAGGGCTATCAAACAGGTGTTGGCTTACCATTCCACCTCTGTCTGCCCCATGAGATCTGAATCTTGTCCTAAAGAGGTGAAAACATGATATAATCTGTTAGTGTTTGTTCTGTCTCTTGAAATGCTCTTTAAGATGTGAGCATGAAGAGTTGGCAAGATCCAATTCCTGACTATTGCTTACCGTAGCTGAATTCTAGACCAAAAAACTGTCTCTATAGTCTCATTACTGTACACTATTTTGTGAAGTTGTTCCTGATTTATATGTCCCACAGCATCTCAAGATGAGCATTTTCTGAGGTTTATTGTGACGAGATAGTGATTTCAGTTAAATGAGAATGAGCCTTTGTTCTGGTTCTACTTGAGTATCTGGAAGTGTCTGGTATATGTTGCTTATAGGATGCTGACCCGATAATTGGCTTTGTATTATTTCTTAATTATGTATGAATGAGAGCCTATTACTAGGAGAAAACCTGAGTTTTAATAGAGGGTGAATTCTGTAAGGCAGGCTCTTCCAGGTGTCTTTTGCAGAGGAGTACAGGGAAGCATTAGGAAGTGCTGGGATTGCTAGGTCTGGTGCTGACAAACTGTTGGTACCAGAAATGTGTGGCAGTTAGATGACCAAGAAGAGGCAGGCAGGAGAAAAAGGGATAGCCAAGCTGCTCCTAGAAGTAACAAGCCTGACAGACTAGGAATGGGTTACATTTGCTGCCCAGTAAGACTTTTGTTGAGTTACTGGAGCTACTCATGAAGCAGCTGGAGAATAAAGCTGTAGAGGAGTCTGCCTGGTGCCCGAGCTGAGACTCTCCTGTGCAGGGCAGCCTTATAGCAGATTCACTGCTTATCTGTGACAGTGACTTGGCTGGATCTGAGGCAACTTGCATGGCCTTTGAGTTGGTATCCATGGGTTTAGTGCTCCGAGCATAGTTCAGCAGTTGCCATCCATCCTATCTTCCCTTGCAGTGTTGTCCTAAGACTGACCCTGGGTGGAGAAGATGGCCTAAGGTTGCTCTAGGGGAGAGCCCCAACATGGCCTGCTGTAACAGATTAGATACTCAGGGACGCAGAACTCGAGCTGAGGTCAGGCCTGGGTAAACTGAACTCAAAACACTATCTCTTGGCAGCATCCTGGGCTCCCGAAAGTGTTGAGATTGTCCAGTTCAGGTACAATGGGATGTGACTAGTAAGACTGAGTACTCCAGAAAAGGCTGTTGCTAAAGTGATTACCTGGGGGGAGAATCCTACTTCTAAGGGAGGAAAAGAAACCTGGGAAAATGTGCTGTGTAGAGCAGTGAGTTGGGAGCAACCCTGGGGGACTTGGAGGAGGGAAGAGTGGGAGCATCAGGACAGGAGTTTCCTTACTGACCACCAGTTTGAGAGATCACTAAAGACTGGGGAGGGAAAAACAAACAAACAAAACAACAAACCAACCAACCAAACAAAAAAAAAAAAACCCCAAACCAAAAACCAAATGACAGAAGCAACCCCCCAGAAAAACCAAACCAGAACAAAACCCTGCCCCCCAAGCAGATGCCACCCCAAATAAAAGAGGGCTTGGCAATGACTCTGAATAGTTAGCGTTAAAGTACACCACTGATCACACAAGGTGTGACAATCTCTGTACAGCTCTCCTCACCCCTTTCAGTAAATAGGGATGGCAAGGAGATCAGTCTTGGGCTAAAGGTTTCCACTTTAAACAAAGTAAATATGTGCAACTTTAAAAAAACCAAACCCCCCCAAACCCACATAGTCCCTCATGTTTTTTAATCCTTACTAAAGACTTCATGTGTTGCTGTTTTGAGGCTGTGGCTGTATGAATGTGACCATAATATTTACCGCAGACTTCCAGGGAGGAACTTGCCCTTTTCCTGTCTCACAATGAAGGGAAGTTGGAACAAGGGTTTATACTCAGTGAAATAAGTAATTTAAAAACCTTTCAACTTAAGTGATTTCTACTAGCCATGCAGTTGAAAACGTTTGCTTCTGAAAGCTTTTATCCTGCCAGTCTGTCTTCAGTGGTTACAGCTTTGTGGATCTGTATGCTTTCAGGCATGAATTAATTTGAGTCAAATAGATTAATTCTCTCAGGAAAAGCACTTTTGGATCAATATGGGGCTTTATGGAACCATGTGGCTCTTTGCTGTCGTAGGTGGGAAAACTGATTTGTTGCAGTTATAGGCATTTCTGTCATTTGGTAGTAGAAGCTTGCCAGAAGCTGAAGTGTGAAAGAGATACCGTCACTGCTGCCGTGCAATGATGTTTTGCAAGATTCCTGTTGATTGGTGTTCCTAGATTATGCTGCCCCCTTTTATCAAAAATAAGATGATTCC
>KL262574.1:17949-30319 GCA_000699545.1 Podiceps cristatus | reverse complement strand
ATGTATGTTTCATTAGCTATTTTAGTTACACATAAGGGTTAAAATAAACTATTAAAATTTATATTTTCCCTTCAACAGCAAACACTAGGGAAATAAATACCAGCATTGTTCTACATCAGGACCTAGCATATACAGTATTTACTTCATTATTATCTAGTCTCTTTCAGTTTTCATCTATAGTATTCTGATTTTTTATAGTCTTTCTATGCTTCCTACTTGAAAACTTCATGACTAGTACCATGAATTATTTTATTTTTAATTTTCTAATTCAACCTGCAAAGAAAGCATATAATTCATACACATTCATATATGCAAGTTCAGAAACTGTGCATAAATTTTTAATGTAAGTTAAACAAAGCAAATATAAGATAGGTTCACCGAATACTTTTCTTTTTCATACTGGCATACATATGGAACACACATCTGAAAAGCCAACTGAAGTTAATGAGAATCTGTATGTTGACTCAGAGACTTTGGCTCTGACTGAATATGACTGAGTCTATTTCTTATTTCCAGCTGCTTAACTATAGTGGCCAACAGCTAACTTTAGCTAGATACTTTGAATACACTTCTGTTATTATTTTTCCATATAAGCAATCTTAAATTTTGCTACAGGGATACTAGGCTATCATAAAGTAAAGGGACAGATGGTCACTACAGTGAAAAATAGGAGAATTAAGAGAAGGAAGAGGTTTATCAAAAAGCTTTGTGATCAGAATGCAGAAGTTATGGTAAGATCTATTTGGTACACTGAACTATGTCCTAGACTAAGCCAACAAGCTGCTGCTGATGAAATAATATACAACTATTCTTGTCTTTCACTGCTTTAAAAACTCATCATTAATTTTGTTTGGTAAAACTGAATAGTCATTTTGAAGACTGTTCATGTTTTCTAATTTTCCCAGGGCTCTGAAGCACATAGTATTTCATTAGACAGTCTAGGGTACCTATGCACGTATACACTCTAAGCCAGAGCAAAATGGCGTCTAACTGCCTGTATTTAAAGCTCCTTTCACACTGCTATTATCTTACATTTACTGTCTGGCAACTCACTTGTACACGTGTGTGCCAGGAAAGAGTATGTATCTTTGTGAAAAACAATTATTGCTAAGCCTTTCTTGTTCCATTTGTCTTTATTAAGATCTTTGAAGTATCTGGCGTTTGCAGTGGCTGAGGAGCTCATTTTCATTTCTTCAAGAAGAGGATACCTATATACTCAAGTCAATAATAACTACTGCAGGATAACTAGGGTGGGGATTTTAATCACAGAAATTCTTCTGTGTTGCATAACAGTGTTACAGTATTGTTGGTGCTATCGTGGTCAAGGGAGCTCAGATTGCCAAGAAAGATGGTATTTGTTGTGAAATCAGTTTTTGTTAAAAAAATGAATGCTTCTAGAACACCCTAAAAAGGATTTACATGCGGGGATGAAGGCCAAATGTTGCTTTTCCTGCCTTTTTTTTTTTTTTTTTTTTTTTTTTCTCTCCTAATTGTACCATTTATTCTGGTCAATTATTACCTCTCCCTGTAATTCTTGCTCTTCTGAGTTTATGTGGAATGCACACATGGGCATTCTTATTCCCTAATGGTAATGTCTCTGTGGATTAACCTAACACTACAAAAGCACTGTATACAGGTGGCATGGGAGATGCAACAAGGCCAGTCATTGTAAAAAAAGCAACTATTATAGACAAGGTGTTCAGCAATATTTAAACTGCTAATTTTCTGTTAAGTAGGCAAGTCATACCATCTACCTATTCTAGTCATGGGGGAATGACTGAAAGCATAGGCTCAAGTTAATCAATGGATTCAAAATTCAGAAGGACTTGCACAGATTCTTGGTTTGTAAGCCACCTCGCTATTTTGCAGAATAGGCTAGTAAAATGTTACACTGCTGGTCACGTGATACAGTCTTAATTTCAATAGACAAGACTGGAATAATGAATTTTTAGATAGCAACTTATAAACTGGCATTTATAAGTACAGATTTTATTCTACATAATGTGATGATTTTCATGTTACAAACAGAACTGCTTGCATTTAATACTGAACCAAGAAAAATATGTTATCTCAAATACCAAAATAAACTTTCTCTCTCATACTGCTCATTTTGAGCTTCTATCAAAACTTTCTCTTCTGACTAGCTTTCTACTACAAAATTAAAGAAATTAAAGCATGCACATCTTCACAGTTAAGGAAAATTACTTTGCTAAACACTGCCAAGAGGCACAGGTGTGACTGAAGAGTCTTTGCCTCAAAGATAGAAAAAAATGCAGTAAAGTTATTTTTAAAATGCTACAGTTGGTATATTGAACAAAAGAAAACCTCATTTGTTAGCTATTTGATCATCACCAGTCTTTAAGCATGGTATCAAGAAGATGCAGCTTCTGCCTCAGCTTTCCTTGCGGACAAAATAAATTTACCTTTTGAGCCAAACTTAACTCTGTCACTTCTGGAACTGTATTATAGAAAGGAAAGATAAGGAGGTATGTTTCTTTAAGATCTAATCAATGTGATCTGGACAACAGGCACTTGCTTCTCTTCTAACTGGAAGAATATTGTTATTGAATATCACTGGGGTGTAATGACACAATTGCTTGGATGTTCCAATTTTGAACTTCCATAATTTAAGATATATGAGATCATTATAAGTGCAATACCAGCTCCAGGTGCTGTGAGATTGTACATAAAGGAGAATAGTAACTGCCATTACCAGTATTCTTACCTTAAACCATTGCATTTTCTTTTTTTTGTTATGGATTTTTGTTTGCCAAATGTACTAAAACCAAGAATATTTCTCTTCTACATTGCTTACACGATAGTGAATTGTTAATTTTTGTTGCTCAGAGAAAAGTCATAGTTACTTGGAGGTTTGATATCAGACCAGATTCAGTAGATGAGCCACTCAATAGGGCTGTTTTATTAGTTTCAGTATATAAGCAAGGTCAAACACATGGATGATGGCCTTTATCAAAGGCATTTTCATGCATATTAATTCCTTGACACTTATGTGACTTGATCCAAGTGGGGCTCAGCAAAGGAAAATTAACTTGGTTTTTGGGTCTTTCCCCCCGCCCCCCTTCCAAAGAATGGAATACCTATTAATCTTGTTCAGTAAAGAATTTCCATTAAAAGAAAATACCTTCTCTTCCAAAGGGGACATATGACTATATGGTAATTTTACATCCATATGGAGTTTGAACTTCATATTTTGGCAGCTACCTGCATGGAATTTCTACTGATGATTTTCTTCTGTTGGAAAAGCTTCTTTCTTTTAAAATTTCTTTTACTCCTTTTGGAAAGAATCAAATTACCGAAAAAGAAATTATTTGGAAGCAATGAAGCAATGAGAAAAAAAAAAAAAAAGAAGAGTTAAAAATATAAAAATGGTGAGAATGAGAAACATTTAAAAGGAAAGTTAAAAGAAAATTATGACAGTACAATTAAAACCAGTGACTAATTTATTTTTATTACAAATTTCAAAGAGAAAGTATATTTCTTCAGTTCAGCCTTGTTGGTGTTGATGCACTGAAAGGTCTTCTGGGGAAAAAAAAGAAGTATCTTGCTAAAGTTTTTTGAGTTACACTTTCAAAGGGCTAAATATAAAATATTTTTTTATATGTCTATTTTAAATATTTTAATCAATACTGAAAATACAAGTGTAATTAATATTCATTTAATCTACTAGTTTGCATTGAGAAGGATTAGTAAAATTTTATTTTTGTTTACTGAAGCCATAGCTAAACACCTTCTGTAAGAAAACCCCTTTTTTAAGAATGTGTCTGTGTCTGTGTTTCTGTGTTTGTTTTCCCCTGTAATTCACAGTGCTTTTCAACGATGGCCACTTCTTTCACGCATTTATAGTACGCTGCCAATACTAAAGCTATACTGAAAAAGCTGCCAGACTCTTTTTCTTTGTATGTGCCCCAGTCACCTCTTAATTGCAGTAATGTGAGGAAGGTCAGGCCTCTATCCCTTCCAAAGAGTATTTCCAATGAAGAAAACTGGAACACAGGGAAGAAAGCAGACATTGCCTGCTTTAAAAGGTCCCCTTTTATAGCCTTTGAGGACTGAAACCTCAGAGTATCCCGCATGGCACTGTCACACAAAAGTTTAAACACAGCTGTCTGAGTTTCTCCTGCTGCTGTTGCTAACAGTTACGTTGAAGCAGAAAATGTGAAGGTACATAGAGGAAGTTTCAGCTGCAATGAGTTAAATACACTGGGCTTTTCACTGATAAGAATGTTGAAAATGTGCATTGGACACACATCAAATTTGCTTGGTGAGTTATGTTTCTTTTTTCTCTTTCTCTAGCAGGTTCAAGAAGGAACTTTAACACCTGCTGCTGGATGGGCAATGCAGTGGGCTGCAAGCAATCCCACAGGTTTCTGGAATGCAGTGGGGACAACGTTTGGCGCAGATACTGGACAGAACAGCTAAGAGGGGTGCTGTGCTGCTATGCATAAATAAGGAAGACCTAATTAAGGATGTGACAGTCATTGCCAGCCCTGACTGAACTGGCCATGAAGCAGTACTGTTTAAGATCCTGAGAAGAGTAAGGAAAAGCAATAGCACGATGAAGTCCCTATGCTCCAGACAAATGCATTTTGGTTTTGTTCAGGGAAATGGTAGGCAGTGAAAAAGAAGTGAGGCAAAGGCTGAGGAACTTCATGCCTCCTATCCCTTGGTCTGGCAAGGTCTGCTCCCAAGCATCCTAGCTCTCTGCACCTAGTGGCAGGTTCTGGAGAGCTGCTATCCTCAACAGAGGAGAGCTGAGTTAAATGTTACTTAAGTATTTAGGACATAAGTCAATGTGAGCAGCTGAAAAACCTCAGAGGATCCTAAAGGATCTGGGTGATGTTGAGAGACTGCTCACTATTATTTTTAAAATGTTATGCAACAAATGAATGGAAAAAAGGAAAATATTAGCTACAGACATCTTCAAAAAAAAAAAGAAAGGAGGAGGATCTAGGTAACTACAAACTGGTCAGCCTAACATCAGTATCCAGGAAAACTGCTAAGCAAATCCTTCTGAAAGTCATTTCTGGACACACACAGAAAAGAAAAGTGATTTGGAACAGGCAGCTTGGCCTTTCCAAGGGCAAAAGGTGTTTGACCACGCTCATTGCCTTCTATGATGAAACTAATAGCCCTGGGGACAAGAGAAGAGCAGTGGATATTGTTTATCTTGACCTTAGTAAGCCTTTCAGAATGATCTCCCATAACGCCCCTTAGCTAATGGCTAACTGGAGACCGGCTGTAAATTATGCTCCTCAGCTTTCATAATGGGGCTGACGCTGTTGAACATTTTCTTCAATGGCCTGGATGTGAGATATTCTGCTCCCACCCTCCAGGGAGGTCTCAGAGGGAGACGTCAAGCTGAAGCAATTGGCTACACGGAACTCCAGAAAGTTCAAAAAAGTCAAATGCAAAATCTTGCACCTGGGATCAAACAACCCAATGTGACAGGGCAGGCTGGGGACCGACCAGGTGGGGAGCGCTCTGCTGGAAGCAGCAAGAGGCTGGCTAAGTGGCTTCAAGGGGTCCCTTCCAGCCTAACTTACTCTATGTGTCTATGACTGGTTGGCACGGGATGGCAGCCAACCTCATCTTCTTGTGTGACTTCAGGGAAGTAGAATTTGTAGAGGGAAAAGAGTGAATAAGATTTTTTTTTTTTTTTTTTTTTTTTTTTTTTTTTTTTGGTAAAAATCAGAATGATGGTTTGCTCTCTATACAGTTCTTTTCAATTACTCTTTTTGCCTACAGAAAGATAAAGTCAAAAGGACCATTTCAAATAGACATAAAAAAAGCCAAAGCTTTCATTTCCTTTCTGTTCAAAGAAACAGATCCCTAGGAAGGTTTAAAAAGTGATTGAACTAGGAATACCTTTTTTCTGGAAGCTGAGATAGAAACAAAAGTCAAATGAGCTTTCTCCTTCCTCTTCCCCCTGATTAATTTGCATTTTTCCTTTGGCTTCAAAAATAATTAAATTAAAAAATGGGAACTTAAACCCTAAGAATAGTCCAAAATAGCCTAGTCAAGAAAAGTACTAAAGAAGGAATTGGGCCAAAAACTGGGGCAAAATGTCAGTGGTTTAATCAACAGAGAAGTTTTACATGATTGTTTTTTGAGCATAATACAGCTGAACACATAAGGCTTAAACTGAGTTTAAAGGATGGAACTCCATGCTCTTTGTAGTATCACTACAAGCCATCTTATATTAATAGTGGGAAGAATCAGCTTAATTTACTGCTGTTTCTGTGTATTTGTATTGCATGAATAGAAATTGATGGAAAGTTATCCATTTTGTGGATGCTGGGAAAGCTGGAAGAAAGCTAGTGATAGTAATATTTATAAACATCTACTGATGAAAAATTACACTGATAGTAACTTTTTAAAAAAATCTAAATTCAATTTTGAAGAGGTTCATAACATCAAACATTAAAATGGAGAGAAAACTTCCCCTGTATTTTGCATTATCTCATACAACAGAGGCTGGCTTATTAATTGCTTTGCCTTTAAAACAGAAAAAAACTTGAAAAAGGTGAATAGACCATCTTGAGTCACACATAATCCTATCAGAACAAAAGGTACTTTTTTTTTATTCATGTAGATTATTAGCTGTTATATGATTGATAAAATAGTATCTAATCATATAATAAAAATAAAAATGTTGTTTCACAATGAGCTGTTACACGTATTCCCAAGACAAAGTCTGAAAGACTCTTAGCTTTGCATTTATAAACTGGGCTGTATGAAGGAGTAGGAAGCACATCCTAAAGAAAGATGTGCATTGGGTATAAGCTGGATTGAATGGACAGACAGAATTTTCTCATCTCCTGCCCCACCTCAGAGGTTTTACATCCTGCAACTTCAGGGATGGTCTGGCATAGTGCCCCCACTACCGAGCTCCTGAACATGCAGAGACCATATGACTTTTTGACAGGAGCAGCGTGACACCAATTCAATTTCCTTTTTCTTCTAAAGCTTGGAGTATTCATACATACAGAACAACATTTCCCTATCCAACTGGAGGTCAATTCTTTCAATATATAGAAAGAAGGTAAAATGAGTCATGGAATATAAGTCTGTATAAATTTTGGTTTGCTGTGAATTTTGTACATTGAAGAAATTAAAAACAATTATTTTGAGTGTTACGGAGTCCTGGGTAACTGAGATGACTTTGGCTAACTTTTATAGTTACAAATTAGGAATCAAGGAAACATTTTCAATAAGAGTGTGGGAGAATTTCCTTTTTAATATCCATTTTGGAAACAAACACCTTAGCTTTGAAACAAGCCTAATAGCGTGTAATTTTGGGTTTGTATTTTTAGAATACTTTGAAGCCTTGACACACCTTATGAATTATCATGTGGGCCCGTAGCAGCTGTAACTTCATCAGTTATCCTCTTCATCAAAAAGCTTTTCACTTAAAAAATACTCCTACAATAAGAGAACAGATAGAATGCGATGTATAAAGCAAACAGCTTTATGTTGTTCCTTGCTAGTTTTTTAAAACAAATTTTACCAGTCCTCCTGGAAAAATAAGGCCACCTTTTCAATATAATTAAGCTTTTCTGTCTTGTCACAATACTGTCTTTTAATTATCTTTTTGCATATAATGTCTCTAGTTTAAAAACATAAAGGGGAAAAAAAAAAAACAAACCCCTTACCATATATAATGTTGATCATAATTTCTTTCATTCATTTTAGTTGACAGCCCTAACATAAAACAATTTAAACTTCAGGACAGAGGACATCATATTTTTTTAAACACACTTTAACACCTTATGATAGAGGCAATTCCCCAGAGACCAGTGCAAGAAAGTGGAATGAACTCCCATAGGAAGTAAGGATCATCACAGACAGTTGGCTCCAAGGGAAAGGTACAACCTCTGTAATTTCCTCTAACATAAATATTTACCAGATACTACAAAATCTGAGTAAGTAATTAAATTTTACCAAACAAATGACAAATCTCTCTCTTTTGCAATGCAGAAAATGAATCAAATACATTTGACACATGCTGTCTGTGTTGGTTACTTCACTTCTGGAAATTGTTCAGCTATTTTAACGATAAGGTCAGTATACAAATCTATGTATAACTCTAGGCACTTTTCTTTATGTGTTAAAATATTCTGGAGTTTTTTAGAAGTTCATAAATGGTAACAAAAAGACCGGAGAACAAGGTGAACTTTTCATGTATGCATACATTTTAGAGTATGCATCTGCCAGTTAATCCAGTAACAATCATCAGTATAAGAGAGGGAGAGAAAAAAAGGGAGACAACATTTTGGTGGACCAGATAAAATAATCGGTCATTACCTCTTTACAGACAAAATTAGTAGGCTAGTTAAAATTCACTATGTACTTTGATAAATAAGTACTTTTTCCATTAAAAGACATAAACATTAATATTTTCACCCATAGACAACGTAAATAAAAGCACTTGGGTATGTGACAGCTGTGCCTGCTAGATAAGAGGAGCATTGTGAAACAGTGGAGAAGTAATTTTCCTGTGACTTATTTATATTCGTCACTGCTGTAAAAATGGAAAGGGAGGAGGAAAATCAATCCCAGCATTTGGGGGGAAAAGCTCAATAATTATTTTGTGAACACTGTGACTTGGTACGGTGATACCTTTATTCTGGTTCATTTCACACACTTTTAAGATATTAGTCAACACAGTGAAGAACTTTCAGGTGGCTCTGAAATGTATTTCTTTCTTAGATTTCAAATGTTGTAGGGCAGATGTACAGTTGCTTAACGCTGTTATGTGTCTGCTATGTCTGATGACATACAGAGGCCAAAAGGTTTTTATGACATATAACTTGATTGAACTTCACAAAGAGCTAATAGCGCCCTGGACTGTCAAAAGGGGATCTTTAGTTCCCTTTAAGAAATAAAAAAGGCTTATTTCTAGGGATATAGCATGATGCACTGTGCGCCACTTCTGAAGTTTCCCCTGGGTTGTACGTTAGGAGACAGCTCTGCTAAAACATGCTGCATATTTCAGGTATGAAAATATCAAATTATGGATTCACCTGAAGTTAAAGTTTCAGAAAATTTCTTCTCCTTCCCAAATCCTACAGAGAACAGTTGTAAAAGAGAAAAAAGGGTCTTCATTTCAGTAGCAATGCAGTGATGAAAACTACAATAAAATGATCTTCTGAAAGAGCACAAGCTTAATCACTTTAGAAATACCTTTTGTTGAATTCCTTATGTCTGAGGAGAAAATACACAATTTGTTTTTAATGGTACAGAATGGCTTTTCTCAGAACAAAACTTTGCAAATAGGTTGGCTGTAAGTTATCATTATCTCCATGCATATACTCCAGTGATCTTTACAAGAGTGTTTTATATCCTGATAAATCCATGGACACCTTCTGGGTTAGGAAAAATGGTTGTGTGCTCTAAAAACAGCAGATGATCAAAAATTCACCATGGAGAAAAGCAAGTTTAGCACTATCAGTGGAAATGAGCTTTGCTAACTGACCAACTAATGTACTCTAAAGCCTTCTTTTTACCTGTGCAAAACCCAGCTTAAAAATTAATTTAAAGGCCAAGGCCTGGGTCAAGGAACGGGATGAGCATGCTTCAAATTGCACTTTACTTTCCTGAGGGAGCCTAACAACTTTGATTTTCCTGAAAATTCAAACCAACATACAGCATTGGTCTCCTACTCCCAGGGAAGCAGTTCATTGCTCTTTCAACTGAGGAGAGGCAAGGGGTTATGTGAAATTCTCAATATAAAAGCAGAAAAGTAAAAGAAAAGAAAAAGATTAAGAGAAAGAAAAAATAATTAGATGGGGCAGAAAATGTTTGGGTTGTTTTTTTTTTTTTTTTTTTATGGGACTCTAAATAACACTGTAGAAAGATGCTACTCAAATATATTATCTTCTGCATGCCCAAATAGACCTGATCATTTCAGAATAATTTCCTTGAGGGCAAAAGTTCTCTTTAAATCATTATATGCCCTGACACAATTACTTGCAAAGATTTATATGCAATATAATTAACAGCTATGGATAACCACATATTTTAAATCACAAGCCAAGTGTATGTTTTGTGACTACCACATGGTCTGTACCATAATCTAGGTATTTCCTTCCCTGCACTCTCTTCTCCCCCTTTTTCTACTTCTTTCCCACTGGCTGGTATCCAGGAGGTCTTCCAGATGCCTGGTCATAGCAGGGCACTCTGTCACGAATTCCTTGTGCTCAGCTCCCATCCATAATCCTATACCTGGCACTCTTCATTTAATAATGCCCAAATGTACACCTTTATCAGATTTCTGTTCTTAGAGTGACAGTCTGGTCTCTCAACTGTGCCTATGATGCATCAAGTCCTATGGCTCATCTAATCTGCTACCTATATGCTAGCCTATATTCTGGAAGGACAGGTTCTGAAGGGCTCTGCTCCCCAGTCTTTCACATACACATTTATCTGTGTGGTTCTGCATACACATGTGAGCATGCACACACACACACAGAAAGAGGAAACAGAAGATCTGTATTAGCACTTTCTTCTGACATGAAACAATTCACCAAAACAACAAATACTGAATTCTTTCCACCGCCTCAAGCTTCCACTGCTGATTAGTCTAAGAGTAGCATTGAATAAACAAGTAAGGGTTGTGTAAATAATTTCCCGTTATTGACGGCAGCCTTTGAATGTGGCATAAGTTGACAGATGTGTGCACAGAACAAAACAAGATGTGCCACATAGTTTTGGTCCACTAAAGTTCATCATTTTTTGGTGGTTTTCTGTTTGGTTTTTGTTTGTTTGTTTGGTTTTTTTCCTGTCACACAGAAATGCTATTTTGAGATGCAAAAGAGAGAGCATATGTTTATGGGTGTTTTGTTTAGAAAATCTGACATGCCGTAAGAATATGTTTGTCTGTTCTATCATGGTTTTCTCCCACATGCTAGTGATTGGTGGCTGTAGTTGAAGCAAATTGCCAATCATGGTTTCTAAAATTGATACTCTGAGGACATACAGAGACAGTGGAAAAGTCAGTATGTCCATTTTGGTGAGCATTTCTCCAACAGTAGGTTTATTGACATTTTCACTAGTTTATTTAAAGGCTGAGTTTGGTTCCCTGCTCCCCTTTTTCTCCTAGTGAAGGTCATTTACTCATAAATGTACATGTAAAGCCACCTTTAAAAAAAAAAAAAAATATCTGCAAGCAGACAGCCTGCGGCAAAAGAAGTAAATAAATGTAGTCTCAGATGTCTTCACCATATAACACTGAGAGCAGAACAATCTTAGAGAGAATTGTTTAGATGAGATTAGAGTCATCCCACATTTCCACAAGCCTGAAATCATTTTGCTGGCTAGCCCTGCTTGATGTGCCTGTGATAAGCCCAATAAGATCGAGGCAGAAAATTGATAGGTCAATAGATGGATTCTGAAACTCTTTTACTGCTATATGGATGCTTCCTAGTTTCTCCAGAAGACAGAGCTATCAAAAATGACATAACAGTACTGACTAATCGGTGTTTCCATATGGTGCAGAATTTTAAGGGAGAAAATAATGTAGATGATAGGAAAAGTAATTTGAAATATATGTACATATATATATGAGTACATATGCAATGGGAAAAAAGTAGTCTGGAAATTCTGGAAAATATCTACATGTAGCATCTCATCAGATAAAAGTTTGACACATGAATTGGCAACAGAATGAATGTCATTCTGAAATAGAATAAAGAAACAATACTTTCTTTAATTTTCTCTTTCAGCTGCATCTGGAACATCTTATTCAGGTTAGAATGCATGGACAAGAAGAAGAATAGTCAAATTGCTTGGGATTTGGGAATATTATGAATCAAATTAAGCAGGTAAGTAAAAAAAGAAAAAAAAATAGTTCAACCATTTAAAAGACAGCCCTAGGATGACATGCAATATAAACTGTGCTTTTAACCCCTTGTGTGGTGGGTTGACCCTGTCTGGGTGCCAAGTGCCCACCAAAGCCACTCTATCACTCACCTCCTCAGCTGGGCAGGGGAGAAAATATATAATGAAAGATTTGTGGGTCAAGATAAGGACAGGGAGAGATCACTTGACAATTACCATCACAGGCAACACAGACTCAACTTGGGGAAATTAATTTAATTTATTGCCAATCAAAACAAATTAATATAAAGAGAAACAAAAACTAAATCTTAAAACACCTTCCCCCCACCCCTGCCTTCTATCCAGACTTTACTTACGGTTTCTCTCCCTCCTCCCCTCCAGCAGCGCAGGGGGAGCGGGAATGGGGGTTGTGGTGAGTTCACCACGTGTTGCCTCTGCCCCCGCAGCGTGGGGTCCCCGCCACGGGATACAGTCCTCTATCGTCTTCCCCAATGTGATTCCTTCGCCCAGG
>KL262574.1:0-17782 GCA_000699545.1 Podiceps cristatus | reverse complement strand
CGGCTCCTAGGGGGGCTCTCCACCCGCTGCAGCTTCCCTCAGGGCACATCGGTACCTGTTCCTGTGTTAACCTCCCTGGGCTGCAGGTGGGTCTCTGCTCCTCCGTTAACCTCCACAGGCTGCAGGGGCACAGCCGGCCTCACGTGGGCTTCGCCACAGGGGAGTCTCTGCTCCAGTACCTGGAGCACCTCATCACCCTCCTTTTCGCTGACCTTGGTGTCTGCAGAGTTGTCGCTCTCACATATTCTCACTCCTCTCTTCTCTGACTGCTGTTCCACTGCAGGTTTCACCCCCCACTTAACTCTTACCCCAGAGGCGCTACCCCTGTCGCTGACGGGCTTGGGTCCGTCTTGGAGCCGCTGGCGTTGGCTCTGTTGGACATGGGGGAAGCTTCTTCTCACAGAAGCCACCTTTGCAGCCCCCCCGCTACCAAAACCTTGCCACGCTAACGTAATACACATTGTATGAAGGCAAATTCTCCTTGAGAAAAGTTCTATTAACAAAAATGTTCAATTTTATGTTCCTAATGATTATTTTGTTATAATGGAAATTTTTCACTGCCTATGTCAAGCTGAGGAATGTTATTTCATAAATATTTGAGAAATAGCTAGCAGAAGAAATTAAAATGAATAATAAATTCTTCTACAGTAGGAGCAAGAAGCCTACCCAACAGTCTTTAGACAAACTGATGATCATAGCTTCATTGAAAAAGGGATCTGCAACAAACAGAAAAGAAAAAAAAAAAACCTATTCAAATCTCTTTTGGGGAAGGGAAATCCATTGTGTGTTACTAAATACATAGAAATCACATATGGTTCAGGCCATGCCTTAGCTGAAAGGTCTAGGGGCTGTGGGGCAGACAATGTGAAGAGTATGGAGTAAGATACGTGCTTGTTCAGTTTTTTGACGTTTATCTTACTGATTCTTTCAGAGACACAAGAGGGTCTTTAACTCAAATTAAAATAAAGTGATTCTTGCATAACGTTTTTTTAAATGCTTTCAGGTTCACATCATGTCAAAAGAAATAGCATTATTTCCATTTTCATCATTATTGCACTTTCAGGAAGGACACTGAAAATACTTCATCAGTAAGTAAATGTCAGATAAACCCAAGAACACATCACCTTATGTTTAATGCTAACACTAGACTAGAGATATATCAAGCCATACAGGAAAAATCTGTTCAGAACAACTGTCCTTGTATTATTCTTGGACCCATTAAACTAAAATAAATCATACTTCAATATAAATGTTTGGTTAATGATTTAATGATTTAATGATATAAAAAAAAAAAAAAAAAAGTAGTAGAAAATGATTAGGTAGTCATCAAAGCCTTTTTTTCCAATTAAAAGTCTAAACATGAGACAATGTGTAGGTAAAAACTACGGATAGGTAAAAATTCTAAATTCCAGTTATCTTGTTTGCGCACCAAGCTAATTCAAATTAAGCTAGCAGTTAATGACAGCTAACTTTGCAGAAATCAAAGTCTTCTCATGCTGTTGCCAATAATTAAAAGTTGCCAAGATAAAACTACATTAAGATATAGTAGGGACTCTTTAAGTGTAATAAACTGGAATTGTTGCATGACATAAATAGGTTTTAAATAAATTGGTATTATGAATACCTTGTCTGCTCATCAGAGTTTAATGAAATCATATGATACTATGAAGAAACTGAAGAACTAATTGGCTGACATTTAATGTACTATATGCTGGACAGAACAAATTGAGAGGTAAATCCTGTAAAAATTATAGTGGATGCCTGTCACCATATTATGGAACACTATACCATAGTTTGGAGAATACTTTGTTAAATCAGGAATGTCAGCATGTCTGTAAATTCACTGTAGCTGAAATCAGCATGCAAGCATATTATTGTCCGAAGGCATTCTTACCCAAAACACTACCAAAAGCAAATTTTGTTTGTCTTATCTCATAGTCGAGCATTTCAGCCACAACACTTATAAACCCCTTGGCTGCCACAGCCATAGATATAACTAGCGAGAGTTGTGTCCCTAAGTTAATTACAAACTGCTGGCCAGAAGCAAGACATTATTGTAACAGGCTATAGGGCTACAATATGCTAGGGCAATCCTTTATAATTCTGACGCTGATGGTCACGTGTAAAACAGAGCATTTGACCTTCAGCTCCTACACTTTGCTGTGATCTATGTTTAATTTTTATTAGGAGAGAAAATGAGCTTTGTGAGGAAAATAACTCTTTGTATCTTACTGGTAAAGAACTTGGAAAACTCTATTGGCAATGCATGAATTTAAAGAAGAGTGAAATCTGTAACTCTTGTTTCATGTTAAGAGCTCGCTCTAAGCCGTAGCTGAATTCAGATTGCTCATTATCTTGCCACGTTAAAAAGCTAAGTAATAATATGTTCTTTTGTGTAGACATCTGATGAGCTTACTTTGATGACTTTTTCCAATAAACCAGCATAATCTCCATGAAGAAGGAGCAAGTCACATGTAAATCTCATTGTACTCTTACAAAAGGCATACACGTCCCTACCTCCACCCACTGTATAGCTGGTAAGATTCAGCTCTCATTGAAGTGCAGAATTATCTTTCTGTTGGCTTCTGTTGACTTCCTTATGTGCATGAGGCACATAAAACCTCTGGCCTGGCTTATAATTGTATTTCAACTGTTATTCTGATTTCAGTCTTGCTTTGAAATATTTTTCCTGTCTTGGTAGAGACTTGTCTAACTTCCTGTCTGCTACTCAGGTTTGGTTTTGGAGTTATATTAGAAGTATTACCTTTGAAAAATGGGTCAAGATTAGCTAGTCCTGCAGGTATTTAACAAATGTTCTCTCAGTGCCATAAAGCATTGGTGTTTTCTCAGTCTCTCAGCCACAGAGGCAGTTATTACTATGAATAATAGATAGAGTTTTGAGATAATTTATATATTTTTTTAAAAAAGATCCTGTATCCGTAAGACATTGTTCTTTCAGAGAAGAACGTCAAAGACAAATTAACTTGGTAACATTCTGGACCTGACAATTAGAGCTGTTTGAAGAATATTTGTTAAATGATTTATGTGACACATTCTATAATATTTTTTCCCTGGTAAAATACTTGAAAAAAACCATTATTTTTATCTCTGACTAGTTCTTAAAACACTAAAGTTTCCTCAGTGTTAGAGACCACTAGCTATAGTTGAATGTTTGGAGCAATCAATATGTTAAATATTTGTGCTACAGAACAAGATTAAAGATCATTACAGATGTCCAAATACATAAATAAAATCTTAAGGTTTAGTTAAATAATATTTAATTTGACACAAAGAAAGACCACAATAGGTAATGGGGTGAAAATAAGAATTTTTGAGTTATGTTCACAATGTGTGCATTAGCTTCCTGCTTAAAAAGAAAGGACCACAACCTCAGCATCTTTTGACTTTAGTGAGGCTATTACCATTTATTCCATCCAAAGTCTCATCCTTGAAATTTCTTTCATTATATGGTTCTTTTGGACATGGAACTCAATATCAATCACTTTTGAGGTGAAAGTAGATTTGATGGAGACTCTTAAGGATCTTTCCTTAAGGGAAGACTTTTTTTTAAGAAATCTATTTCCTAAGAAAAATCTTCACAGGCAAAGGGAATAATGAGAAATAGATGAAGAGCCTTTTCTGGAAAATGAATGCAAGATCTGCATAAACAACATACATGATGAATGCAAAATCATGTGAACATGTTATAACACTTATGACATGCTATGAGTTGTTACAGAAACATCTAAGGACTGAAGAGAGAATATGAAAGAATTGGAGACTTCAAATGTGCAAAGGAAAGGAAACAAAATATATCACCTTTGTGTCTCCTAATACACGGATGTGGCAAATGAAGTTAATTGTTGAAGAGATGGAATATATCCCTCAAAAGAAACAAACACGGGATAATATCGAGAAGTCATGAAAAGCAGAAAATTGTACAGGAAACAAAAGGCTGCAGATGACACAAAATACTTCATAGGAGATAATTCTGCTTAATATACTTAGTATATCCATGCAATCAGTTTTCAGTATCTCAGTATGGAAGGTTTCAGCAAACTGGCAGTGATTCACAAGAATGACCAAGTAAGGCCCTTTCTAACCTACGTTTTGACATATTCTTAAGTCAAACCCAGTTTATCTGACTTCAAGCTTTTCTTAGTATGTGGAAACAAGCCACGCGCTATTTAAAGTCGAAGAACTGCAGAAGTCTTTATGGAATTAAGATCTACCCGAGTATAATAAAATAAGCTTGAAAAACTATATAAAAATCTCCAGAAGACTGTGCTAGAGGTCTCATCGACTGACTTCTCAACTTAACACTGAGCAGTAAGGAACAAGATTTTATTAGCAAGTCAAAAATAATGAAATAAGATGTAATAATTCATGTATATTTTTATCATTTTAAAATTAACATATGTAGAATTAGTAGCAGAAAATGTACATATATATATGTATTTATAAATATGTATATGTAAGTACATATATACATGTATACATACTCCTGGTTTTCATCTATTTACATTCTATCTGAAGATTCGAAATAAATATGACTTGAATCACATGCTTTTCCCTCTAGGTAATGTCAACAAAACAGTTTCAATGTAGTTATATGTATGACTAATTTCTTCTTCTAAGTGGAAAGATGACAATAAAATACCATTCTAGAAATGTAGGTCTGTTGTGATTGTACATTTAGTGTCTCATGAAAGGTGCAAAATGCAGTAAGTATATATATTTTAATCCAATCTTATAGTATCTGGAGGCAACATTATGTCTTTTGGTACACTGCAACCTTTTTCTCAAAAGATCCCCTCCAGAACTTAAGGATTAACAAATAATAAAAGGCATTTGGTTGCTAAGAATCCATTTACTGACACACAAAAGTAACTACTAAAAGCATTGCATAACATGCTCTTATATTTTGGGATTTCCTACTAGAACAGCAAGTTTAGATAGACTTTTCAGTAAGTGCAATGGATAGTTTATACTCACATCACTAGACAGAAGTAAGAGACCTCTCAAGATATTAAAGTGAGATTTTAAAATAAAATTATTTGAATGAGTTGTTTTTCTGGTTTTTTACTAAGTAGTGTTAGTTCTAGCATTTCTTTGGGTTTTGGTTGCATATCCTTTTCTTCTTTTTATAAAATTAGTAGAGTTAGTAAATTTTTAAATAGTTAATAGCTATTCCATCTCAAAAACATTTTTATATTTTGTAAACCGGTTTGCATTCTATTGTTGAAAACCAAAACTGTATTTTTGCTGAAGCACAAGTTGCATTAACAAACAACTAGAGAGAACCCCTCAGTTCAAAGGCCTTCAAGATCCCATAATTTAAATATTATTTCCCATCTTCCTCATTGTGTCTCCGAATCTTATCTCTCATTATAAATAGCACTGTAGTTTTTCGAATTCCTTGCGTGTAGCTGTTAGTCACAGTGCTTGGAAGACACCAATTAAAGAAATACTAAAAAAAAAAAAAAAAAAAAAAGCATGAAGGAAAATGAGATGAAATCTGTAACAATGCTTCATTACTATCAATAAACTCTCCTGTCTCCAGTATACAGACTTGTTAAAAATACATAAAACAAGTTACCATCAGGACAGACAATTAAGATGTAAGTTTGTGGCATAAAATGAAAAAAAAAAAAAAAAAAAAAGCTAAGAAATTCAAATTTACATTTAAAACTTCATTATTCTTTTTTACGCAAAGCATAGTATGTGCCATCTTTACTTAAATGGCAGTTAGACCTGTGCACTGTTTGACTTCTTCATTGACAGACTGTCCCAAAATGATAGTAACTGCAGGTAATCTAAATTCTTCAACATGGCTGTAGTAGTCTGTATTTATGTTTGGCATAACTGCTTGTCACAGAAAGTTACTTTTTAAACACATTATTTACCAGAGAACTAAAATGACTGTTTCAAAACCACTCACAACTCCTGGATAATCACACAAGGAAAACTGAAGACAACACTAGGGATGTAATCAAGTCAAAACTGGCAACAAAACAGATCTTACAAATACCGTAAGACTGTGTCGATAAATCTGTATTCAAGCATACAAGGCGTTGTTTTATAAAAATATATCTATAAATAAAAATACTGATTACACTATCAAAAATCCCATCCCAAACCAGCTGTTCAGAGTCTTTCCTCAATAAAAAGGTATCTTCTTTTGAAAGAACATTGGAGGATTAAATTTGGTGGAAGCAGGAGGAATTAGAACCTTTTGGACTAGACTCCTAACATATTTTCTCCTTTGAATCTGCAGAGAGTTGAGGAAAAAAAGGAAAAGGGAGACTTGGATTGACATTCATATCTGTATTCCAGCAGTATAAAAAATTAGGATTCCAAGGTGCAGCATGTTGTTCCATTGGTGGAAACAACATATATCTCACTGAAATGTCAGGATGGTGTCAGGAACCAGAAGACTTAAAGAGACTTTATATCTCTGTCTCGAGATTTAATCAAAACAAACTGCCTCCCTCAGGCCATGCCTGTACGGGTTAGGTAATTCCCTCACTGACCACCCAACTCCCCTGTGCTGGTAATACAGCAAGATGCCCACGCACAGTATTTGTGCACGTACAGAACAGTCTCAACCAAGTGCAAGAGAGATTAGAAAAATAGCCACATAAGGCCCCTCGAGGGTGAGGGGTGGGGGCATGCTCCAAAGTGTTTAACAAATACTGACAAGTTCAGAAAGGTAGAAAAAATAATTCAGAGTTACTTTCTGGATACCTTACTCCCTATTGGGAACATCCACCTGGATGGATACAGACAATTACTTGTTCAATAAACATTTGTTAGGTAAATAACTGATTTGCTTAACCACACTTGTGCAATTCTGTTTACATGCTAATAAAATGAGGAGGATCTTCTTCCTTCCTATACAATAGTTTAATCATCAAAATAGTGATTCTCAGCTTTTGTAACTGCTGAGTTAGATTTTTTGGGGGAAAAAATCCCAAGACAATTTTGTATTGCCACACCAGTTTTCATTTTGCGACCAAAGTAGGATGAAATTTTAAGTAGCCTTTTACAACCTACCCCAGTTTTGTTTGCTTCCTTGTTTTGGAATGTGTGCATTCTTATTTCTCTTTTCAAGTCTTTATTTATACATTTACAGTGGTTTTGCATTCCAGTCTATGTTATAGCACATTAATTGTCTTTTACCAGAAGTTACAAAAAAAATATGTGTTAGAATACTTTGGAGTAAGAAGTCTGGACTCCTTGTTTTCTTTTTGAACAGATTCAACCTTATCTCCTACAGAATACAGTTAACAGCTCAGCATCATATGGGATGGAAACTCCAAAGACTGCTTACATATTTTACATTGAAGAATAATTTGTTAAAAGAATTCTAAGATCATGATTCAAGACTCTCTTTCCTGCTAAGCACGTTAAGCTTATCTGTTCAATACAGCCTTGTCAGATGTGAACCTGCTCTTCCCCGCATGGCATGCCGGCTTACTGCCGATCTCAGCCTAACAAAACAAATGTTTTTCAAAGAATGAAGCTTTGCTTGGGTTTTTTGTCTGTTTGTTTCAGAGCATACATCTAGTCACAGTCCTATGAAGATTCCATGCAGATGGACATACCTATTTCCAATCTTGTGTCACATTGACTAAGCTTTCAGTGAAATATCAACGCTTACTGTGTCCTATTATTTTCCCTGAAAAAAATTGTTTCTCATTATTTTTTTTCTTTTATTTATCTCTCTATGACACTTTTAATATTCATGGACTGCATGGTATAAAATCCTACATCTCAATTCCTATTTTGAACTGTAACATTCATTTCTACAACTCCGTTCAGATTCAGCCCATGAACTACATAGCAAACAGCAGGATTACAGAACTCCATGCTAAAAAAAAAAAAAAAAAAAAAAAAAAAAAAGAAGTGGTGACAGGAAATGTGAAAGTTAATTTCAGCATAGCTGATAAAGTGATTATTCTTTAATAAATTTGAACAGTGTTCTATTAGCAATAGGCTGACTATTAAAATGAAGAAATGAGTTGAGTAAACTAATTGATTAAGACTTTTCAACCACATTGTTGAATTGCTTGTAAAATGCCAAAGATTATATCTGAAATGATGCAACTGACATCAAACCACATATTCAGACGATCTGTTAAAAGAAATTATTAAGATTCTGTAAGAAAGAGTGCATTTTGTTCAAATGAATGTTGTTTTCCATTTTGAAGGGAGATGGAAAAGGAGGCATAAATAAAGACAAATCCATATTATTTTCAATAGGTTGAATCTTAAAGGAAAATGTCTGTCATCATCATTGCTCCTCACTGTTCAACCAACACGTTATCACAGATTGTCATTAGCAAGTGAATGAAATTTCAGAATAGACAAAAATAAATGTATCATTCTTCACTACTTATCTGGGAAATGCACCTATATCCTGGGGCAAGAAGACACCAGACAATTTTGTTTCACATAGTCAACGAGCCTCTACAAAATTTCAGAACTGGTCAGGCCTCCATATATATTCCTCTCCTAAAGACACTGTAAGAATTTTAAAGTGTTGCAGGAACCAGCAGTAAACATCAGGGAAGGTTAACACTGCCAGGACTGTCATACAAAACCACCCAGCCAGACTCTGCTCTCAGTTTCTTTGGAAGAAATCCAGTAGAAGACAATGGAGTTATGTTCGATATGTATAACTGAGATATGAATCTCTCCTACAGAATTTAATGATGTCTGTTTAAATGAAGTTTGGGACCATTCTATAGGACTGACTATACAGCTGAAAAGATAAAATGGTATTTTCTACTCAAAGTGTTCATATTTATTTCACAGTCTGATAGATACTCGAAACTTTGGCACACAACTGCATTTATTCAATGACAGCCTATATTTTCCAGGGTACTCTAATTGCTAATGGACATGTATAATCTGTACTTGGCTATCTAATGTAATGATGCTATTAAGAAAAAAAAAAAAAAAAACAACATTGTTGAAACTTTTTTTTGATGATAGTCTGCAATAACAAATTTCTGTCCAGGGAATTTTGCTATAAATAAATTAAAGGATAAAATTAATTAAAAGTCATATTTTGTAAAATAAAATAATTAAATGTGCATGGAAATGGAAACTTGGAAACAGATATTCAAATTAATTTTTCAATGATGCTTATTTTTCCTTCGATAATATCCGGTAGGAATGATTTTATTTACGTACTTTCTGTTCTACAAACTTCTATTTGTTTTAAACAAAGCCATACATGGGTTGGAGGCAGATCTATTTGACACATGTATAACCCAGAAAAATGTCCATACTCTTTGCTGAAATGTGTCATTATACAGAGTTACTGAAACATAATAGTGAACAGCTTGAAGTCCATGTACTTCTGTCTTTTAAAAGCAAGTTGAAAATTAAGTCAGCATGTTTTGACAACAATGTTATCTATGTGTTTGAAATTAATTAGATAACAGTGAACAAATTCTAGCAGTTTAAAACAGTGGAATATACAAATGGGTAAAATAAGCTTATTAATTCAATGTATTATGGCAAACCGTTTGTTTTCATTCTTGCTCTAGATGAAATTAGAAGTTGCAATTAGCAGTCATCACAGGAGTTTTTGCACTTCAGGACCACAAAATCCTCGGCAATTTGAGATCAAAATAACACTTGGACACTGCAATAGTCACAATTATGATCATGTAGTTCACCATCTAAGAAGGGAGCAAAATTATCTTTGGAAAACATTTGGCATAATTTGGCTGGTACTTCTGAGCACTAACAAAAGCTACAATAAAACTTATTTTGAACGGAATTGGGAGACAAAACATGAAAAGATAATAATGTAGAATGTGTTTGGATTTATGCTTGTGGGTTCTTTCTAAACTATGCCAGCTCTCATGGATACCCAAGTTTAAGAAAAGCCTATTTCAAATGTGCTCTAACAGCAAAGGCTGTAGGGTCTCAAGAGCGAACAATGTGGCCAATCCAGTCACGTGAATGCTTAATGTTTCTGTTTCTAATTTGTTTATGTTCTTATTCTCAACAAAATTTGTTTGAAGCTCTTCTCTGTATAAATGTTTGTATGGATTCCTCTTTCTATGCAGTGGTTGTAGCATGTGACTGAATTATATTTATGACTTGCCTTTCCAGCTTTATGTATTCTTAGATACAAAGATCCCTTTCTATGCCCATTGTTCTTCTGTGAAGTGGGAAGGAAAGCTTTAACCTATATTCTGGTGTCAGGATATGAGAGAATAATATTTCTGATGTTGAAATAAAAGAAATATTTCTCATTTAGATTATTTCTTTCCTTTCCCCCCTCATTTGTTTCATCTAGTTTTTAGCTTTAAATTTTGTTCCGTATGAAATGAATACAAATCCAACATTTTCAGCAATTCCACTTTCAAAATTTAGCTGTTGTTCTAAATATCATATTTTAAGAGGTAGTCAATATAGTTGCAACAACTAGAAGTAAGATCATACTCATTATCTCTTTCCAGTTGTTAGAGAACAAAGGCGTCCACTTCTAAGAGAGATGCTACTGGTTTTCTGCTGAATGATAACAAGATGAAGTTTGGCCTGTCCATTCTGAACATTTTCTCCCTCCTGTAAGAAATTGTCAGACAGACCACAGGTCCTAATCTGGAGTAAGAAACTTGGATAGGAAGAGTAAGTTTGAAACAGAGCATTGTTATTTGTGATAGGAAAAGGTAGGCAAGACTATTTTCCTCCAAAATCCTAACAAGGCTCCAAAGTTTATTGATTTTTCTTGCCTGGAGACTAGAATCACAAAGGAAATAAATCTTAACTATTAACTCAGTAAACTATCCTTAGGCTCTGCTGCAAACCATCTGCAAAATAAATCTTGCTCTCAATTACATATATATCTATGAAAACTCTTAAAAGGTTCACTGCTCAAGCGTATGTACATTGAACAAACAGATGGAGAACACTGCTAGGCCACAAAATACATCATACACTGTAAAAAGATTATCCCCTGAGAGCCTGCCAACCTAATTAATTTCCTATATACACTTCCCTGTCCCTTACTTCCCTTCCAATAGTTCAGGGGAAATGCTGAACTTCTCTGCATTTTGGACCCTTCAGGTTGGGAAAGCTATTATAAACACTGTCAAAACCTTGGCCTTGCTAAGCACTAATGAAGCAGCATATTAGCCTTACACTAACTTAGCTAAAAAGTGCAGTAATTCTGCCCATTTTTAATCAATCCTTAAGTAACACTACTAAAATTATTCCGAATAAATAATTGGGGGGGGGGGGTTTATAGCCTTTCCCTTGATCTTCCCATCCCTTTTTTTTCCTTTCATGTAACACAGTTAGGAAACGGGAAACTTACACAAGCAATCATCTAACCTGGAAAAATTATTTCATATCCCTCATCTCTACAGTAATAAATTCAATTTAGATATTATACTCTGGTCTTCTCAGAGAGACATTACCTCTTTAGATTTCACTAAGATCTTCCATTTCCCATATATTGTCTTACTTGGTCCCAACCTTTCTGCAGATCTTAAATGCCTTTTGGTTAACGGAAACAGCTTCCTTATTTTGGTCTGTATTCAATTTCTACTTAGCTCAAAATCATGTAGTGTTTAACCATAATATTTCCACATCAGTCATATAACTGAATTTTAAATGAGGCAAAAATATTTTTCAAACATTTAAGAAGCAATCAGCATATTTTATTGTTGCTATATTTATAAAATATTAGTTGTTAATAATTCTGCCCAGAATATTCTATCTCAACCCCAATTCCCATTTCAGAAAGTTGTAATACTAACAACATAATTTTGTTCCTGTTTATTGATCCAGGTTTGAGCTCTTTGAGCCCAGCTGATTTTTCTTTTTGGCTTTAATTGATTAACTCAAAAATTACATTCCAGCTGAGCATTTGATGGTCAATAAGATCTTGCATTTTATTTTGTTAGTATTTGAACTGTCTGAAACATTAACTTCACATTCACCAAAGTCAGACAATGAGTCAGTCATGTATCCTGAGTTAAAACCGAAAATATTTCTGGAAACTAACAACCTCAGAGGTTTCTATCACTTCCTGAAAAAAAAAAAAAAAAAAAAAAAAATCTTGGAATACACGTGAAACAAAAGTGAACTATGAAATGCTATTACCAGTCTGGGATTCCTGCAAAATAAATTCCATTACCTTGGGAAAAATCAAACATTCACAGATATAAATGTGAAATTATCCAAACATTCATATTCATTTACTTGCTCTACTGAGATGTTAAATGAGCAGTCTCTTAAAAGCTTTCATTTCTATTGTTTCATGATCTGACCTGTAAAAGCTCTATGAGATAATTTAGTGTTTCCTAAAAGGACCAATATTAACTTCTTTCCTGTCCTGTTGATATGTTACCACAACTTTATGTATGTTGCCACACCAGGGGTTTAAATGAGTGATATGCCCTTGTTATTGTCCATTTAACATTTTATTAAACTTTCTGTTGCCCCATGCTCTAGCTAAATAAAACTTAGAAATGCACTAAAATAAACTAAAACTTTCTGCCTGTTTGACTTTTTCACACTGCACCAGAGCTTCTTGGACAATTGTTCTCCTGAAAACTACCCAAGTCAGGCAGACATCCGACAGAGAATATGTTGTATTATAATTACCACAGAAATGCTTGCAATTTAAATATAAGAAATGGCTTATTATAGTGATCATGTCAAATGTAGTGGTGTCCAAAATAAAATCCATATTCGGAGTCAATTTGTCTGGTACAAATACGATTTTAACTTTCTAACAGTGATGGATTCCATATGATGCTGGAGATGATCAAACTAAGAGCGATGGGGAAATAACTGCTTGGAACAGACCTTTTCCTTTCTCTTGATAGAAAATGTTTTAGCAGATTCAGAAGGAACTCTTCCAGCACTCTGGAAATGAAGCACATGAAGCTCACTAATTGCCAGTGGTAAACATTGTAAGAGAAAAAGGTTCTATTTTGACTAGTATTAAGGGATATATCTTTAAATCCTCACTGCAGGTTACTTGCCTGAAAATTAAAAATATATCTAAAGGAATAAGGCATCATATTTTAGCTAGTATTTGACAGTCCAAAAGTGAATCTTCTCTACAATGAGGAAATTTGGGGTTTCCCCTGTTCTTGGGCTGAATCATTTCTAGAGGGGGGAGAACTCAGAAACCTCCTTTGTGAAACAGAAAGCGTAGCTCTACAATGGAACGTGGCAATCACATTGAACTTGACAGTTTCCTTGGCATGATGCCATAGCTATTACCGTTGAGCCAGAAGACTGTAGCCAGTGGAAAATGGAAAAGAGATATTTCTCATGAAGTTGTACAGGACTTTTGATAATATAAAAGCAAAATAATAGTGAATTTGGCTTCTAGGTATCTAAAAAGTCGATGTGCTTATTAAGTGTACTTGTGTAAGCAGCAATGCACAGCTATAACTGAACAATAATTTGTAGGAAGGTTTATGGTTTAGCAACACTAGAGTGAGTAATTTAACTCACATCAAAGATGGAAAAGTAGCCTGGGGACTGTTCAAGATGATGTTTTTCAAATCTTGTTACTTCCTGCCGTATCATAGCTAAAAAAAGTTTAATTATGTTGCCAGATTTTATCTTAGAGTAGAACTGGAAGAGGAAACAGTGGTCAGTGTTTCAGCTTGAAGTTGCTTTAGAATGAGCCGTTTTGATTAAAATAAGAATTCTTAATAATGTTTTTTGTCCTCCAACAGACTATCTCACGAGGATTCTCTGTTAAATGAATGGTCTCAGGTAAGTAATCAATGTTGAATTATGCTGAAGATGGGTGTATTTCAAAATATATCACAATTAAAGATGGCTGACATAGCTAGCTTTCCCAACTGTCTTGGCAAAAGAGATCCAGTGCTTCCTAGGATCTTCAAGAGACCTCTCCCAGTGAAGGCAAACCCAGGTTATTTCATATAAAGCACTTCAGTGAAACTGGCATTTTTAAATGAAACTTTGCTTGGTAAGGAAAAAAAAAAAAAAAAGGGTCGTTGATTTAAAACAAATAGTACATAAAGCAAATGGTACTACTCCATCTTGTTTTCTTGGCAGTGAGAGATGAACACTTAAATCATATAAAATACTCTGACTAGTTTTTCACATGCTGAACTTGTTGAAGTCACCATTTTAAAGTAAAATGCACAACTGGGAGCAAGTATGAAAGCCCTCCAAATCTCCATTTCAGGTTTATGTTTAAGGAACTAAGCTCAGACCAGTGAATTCAGTTCAAATAATTACAGCCTTAATGGTGCAACTGATGGTATCAAAGGTTGCAAGATGCGCAGCAGCAGCCAGAGCATGCTGTAGGTCTACTCCACCAATTCATATTTCTTTCGAAGACAGCCTGAACTCTGTCTTTTGAGAGAAAGCCGTAAGCAACCTTCATCTCTGATGGTCACATGCAACCATTCAAAAAACTATCCAGCCTGGACATCTAACTATTCTGTGTGCTCCTTGAATATCAATCCATATCTGAGACTTTCAACTTGAGTATATTTAATGGATCACCCCAGAGAAAGAAGATGCTGAAGGAAGTGAATGGTGTGTAAAGGCAGCACATCCAGACATGAGCATGACACTCATCCTTCTTCTGAGTTACAGTATGATGTCAGAGAATGTCCATGTAAACATTTTAGTTGCTTCCTGGTCACCTGAACTAGTTCTTTGGGACTTTTAGGAGGTATTTGACTGAAAGATTAACAAGACCAGAACCCAAGAAGGTCTTTATGCTTATTCACAATGCTGGTAGGTTTTCTGAAGCTGAAAGGAGGTCTGACTTTCTCTTGAGTAAGATAGTGGGATGAACTGTGCAGACAATCTAATTCCAAGGCTGGGTGAGTCTTAGAATCATGACTTAGAAGGTGAGAAGAAGGAAGGATTATTAAAGAAATTATTGTTAATATAATTGAACAACATATTGACAGTTAATTCCACTTATGAGACGGTAAACCCAGACTAGGAAAGGTGTGTTTTTCTCTTAAATGTTCTTTAACGTGTACTCTAGGAAATGTAGAATTGTAAGTGGGATGGTGACCTATGAAAACAACATATACACACACAGAAACAAACTTCAGCTTTCACAACAAAGTTCTGAGATCCTGACTGTGTGTTTTAAATATTCAGCATCTTAGCTGCTTAGCTGCTAAGCAACAGCAACAACAATATTTACTCTGATGTAAATGAACTGAGCAGAGCCGTTAAATATTAAAATCAATAATCTACTTAGATTATTAACTTGGGACAGGTGTAAATGTTTTCATTGGTATTGTCTAGCAAATCTTTTTTCCTGACATTCTGCTACAAGTTCCATTCCTGCGGCCTAAAGGAAGAATCAGTTGTAACTACAGGATTCCTTGTATGATTATTAAAATCATTGTTATATGCTAAGGATTTTTTTTCTCCTTGTTCTTGGAAACAATTTTAAAGCTTTTGCCTCTACTTGTGCATAACTTTACCTAGAACATCAACCATCTCCTATGCATATCTTTTCTAATATAACATTGTGTAGATCTAGGCCAGGAGGTTGGTGTCCCTGCCTGTGGCAGGGGGGTTGGAACTCTATGATCCTTGGGGTCCCTTCCAACCCAGACCTTTCTATGAATCTATGATAACATACAGTTGACTTTCCACGTGTAAACCCTGACTTTCTCTGAACTGGAACTTAACCAAATTATGATTTTTGTATTATTGACACTGATAACGAGTCAAAACCTCTTCCCATAAAACTTCATTCTTCCTGTGCACACAAGAAAAGGCAGCTATATCATCTAATACATAACTCAGAAATCTCAATATAAACATGAAATGGCAGGAGTGACTAAAGCAGTGATATTCAGTGCAGGATAGCTCATTTTTTTGCAAAGAAGATTATATACATCTGGATTCCTGACATTCTCCTTGATTAACTTTGAAGGCTGAACAGTGTTAAGAAAACTGAAAAGTCTCTGATATATTTTTGTGGATGATACACCTAAAGTTAGCATAAGTCAAAACTGGGGAATCAAGTCAGGTGACGGAGAAAAGACTGGAAGGAAAAGAAATGAGAAAATAATCAATGAATATTTCTAAATACAGAGATCTCACAGGAAGTCCATCACCCACTAGTCCCAGGAGGTTGAAAAAGTATTCAGAAGTGTCCCCTGTCTTGTCTTTTCCCTCCTAGCCTGACCTGGTACAACTTTTCCTAAAATGGCTTTTGATCCTACCATCTCCACACTAGTAAGGTGGTGTGTGAGTGTGGCACAGTGTGCCTGAGAGCTGAAGAGTACCTTCCATTAAAGGACAAAAAAGTTTAAACAAAAATAACTAAGCTATGTTCAACTACAGTTACAGGATTGGAGACCCATGTTCTGGTCAGCTGAACACAAATGTGTGTGTAATATATAGTAAGCTTGACAAATTTTTAAAGGTTGAGTATGTAACTAATGATGTATTCTGAATACGCTGTATAGGTACATAACTATGTACCTTGTATTATTACTACTTAATATATGGCAGGGGGTTCATGTTAAAGATGGGTAACTACTGATCTCCACCAGCTGCAGTTCATGCAGCTTCCCAATGCCATGGGAAGTCTTACATTTAACTCCATCGTAGACTAACCTACCTTATTATGACTATTGTGCCCTTTGGCCATGATTGAAAACTTACAAGACTCGCAAAATATATGTATTTATGTGTAGGGTTTGTTATCTAGACCAATGGGAATAAAAGTATAAAAATTGTTTCATTGTCATCTTGGCAATGAACATATATCACTAGAAGTAAAAAAAAAAAAAAAAAAGACAAAAAAGACACCCCCAAAAAAACCCTCTTAAACAAAACCAAACAAACCCAAAATCCTAACTCACTACTAATTTTAAGTTTTATTTTACAACTCTACAGTTCCTAAGAAATAGTATATGCTTCATAAGAAGACATTCAGACTCCAACTTCAGAGCTTATAGTCATATAAAGGCATCTTAAAGAAAAAAAAATTGTGAAAAGGTACATTAGTTGACTGTTATTTCCTCATATAGCATGATATAACTAAAACTAAAGTACTAATGGGAAAGTAACTCTTAAAATATCTTTCAACCAGAAGATTGAACAAAACAAGGTAAAGACACTAATTATACACAGGAAAGATGTTTGATGTTTTTAAAGTGGTTTCTTCATTGATACATCAAATGCAGTAAATTACTACATTTGGATCAATAAAACATCTTGAAAGTAGATGATGGAATAAAATGTACTAAATTACAATAGCTGAATTCCTAGAACAGGTAAGGTGATACTTCATAAACTGAATTACAATTTTAACTCAAGCAGTGCTAATGACTGGCATCTGGCATTAGGCCAAGGAATATAGCTTTATATCTTCTAATGGGACTCCACTGGAGCTGTTGAACTCCATTAAAACTCTGTTGGTTCAGATAAAATAAAAATGAAAAGTCAATAACAACAACAAAATGCAAACCAAAATAACAAAAAACCCCCCACAGCTTCCAGAGCTGGGTTATTTACAATAAACTCAAGTCAATAGTATCATATCTGAAGAAAGTTCTAATCAAAGGATAGCTAAACTTCTCCATCCAGTCAGCTGCAAATAAGCAGCTTTTCAGGGAAAAAGGCCATTGAAGAGATATATTAGAAAGCTAAAGTGGGGCGGAACACTCAAAACAGTTCACTGATGGTAATGTCGACAGAGATTTATCAATTTAGCAGCAAACAGTGCTGAGTTCATCATGCCACTAGAAACAGGAGTTTTGAGTAGGGACAG
>JMFS01031864.1:0-13301 GCA_000699545.1 Podiceps cristatus | reverse complement strand
GGGAGTCCTACCGACTATCTCCCTGAAGCGCAATCTTTCTTTCCTATAATAATTACACGAGATGTTGCCTCGCTGCAGATAAACTTCCTTTTGCGCTTATGTAAAGATGATCTTGGAGTATTGCAGGTATAGATTGGCTGCTTGCTTTTCGTCTCATATTTTGAGCAAAGCTTAGGTATAATTTCTGTCTTAAGATTTCAGGCACACGGGTCTCCCATTTATAAACAACAAGGTGATCTTCTATTTATCTCATGGAAGAAAAAGTCATTCTTGCTTTTGTTCTTAAGTCATTTGCTTTACCAGATAAACTGCATATGTTAAAATCGTTAAAATGTAATTTCAGAGTTTTAAGATCTTTTAATATCAGCAGTTCTCTATCCTTAACTGGTATTTCCCCAGCCTTGGTTTCTGTCAACCCATTACCATCGAAACATTGCGAGAGAAATACCCTTTGCTAGATGTAGTTGACCATGACAGGAGACCTAATGTTCTGGTGAGTATTTTTGTTTTAAAATTCTGTTTCCTCAGTAGATGATGTTCTATAATAGGCAGTAATATTTAAACTACCGAGCAAATGCTGTTGTTCTTACATTGTATTTTGACTTTGCTTTTCTGGTTCATTTATTACAGCATTTTCAAGAACAACCATATAGCCTTTTTTTTTTTTTCCTATCAGTGGTAATTCTTTAACACAATCTTTGATTTTGTAACTTACTGTTGTGGGAAAACTTATAATTTAGTACAGATATCTAATTCAAAATCTGTCTTGGAAAGCTTACTATCTACCTCAGGATTTGTGGAAGATAAAATAAGCTTTTTCCTTCTGTGTAGCATTGGCTTGGTATTGTTTCTAGGCTGTGAGGTTGCTTTGATTCTAAATTAATTCTTTACAGATAACTAATTCTTTGCAGATAAACAAGAAAGGACTCCCTTTCTTGTTTATACCATTATTTAAATATACTTAAATACTAATAGTATGCACAGTATGATTTCAGCTGAATTGTGCAGAATTCCAAAAAGAAGTGAATACATATACAGTAAATACACGTGTATTGTACATATTCAGGGTCAGTATATAAAGTGGATTTTTCCCACATGAAGCCAAGAAATTCTTTGTGGTTCATAGACTCCATAACTCAATTACATCACATTTTGCCTTGCTTCTCAACCATGCAGATGTAGAAGTTCAGGAAACCGTTAATGGATTTGTCACCATGGGGAGTAAATAATGAAGTACAAACTCTTATTTGTTTAGCAAATATATTATGTGTTATACAATGTCTTTTTCTTTCTTAGCGATGTTAAATAAATACATTTCAAAAAGCATTTTTTCAAATGTCTTGTTAATCTAGAGGCCTCTTCCTTCTGTGGAAAAATAAACATCCATGCTTTCATATGCAAGTAAATTAAACAACTGAAGTTTTATAGCTTGCCAGAGAAGGTTAAATAGATGCAGAAGGCTAGCGAATGTAGAACACACTAGCTTGTCTGTTGTCCATTTGCCGCCAGATTTCACTTCAGAACTGAAATACAAGTTTCTAAGTAAACTGATGTCAGGTGTATACCAAAATAGAGAGTGTGTTTCCTGTCAGTGTTGCAGAAGGCAACTGGGAGCTATACTTGAATGTATTCTGTTAAAAATAGTAGCAGATGTTTCATCTTGTAGAAAACTTTAACTTTTTTCTTATTGCAGTACCCCTCTGCTGTGGAGCTTCCCAAGATTGAGGGTCAGTTATCTTTACTTCACTTGCAACTATCCATTAATGATGAAATATCTGTAATGTACTTTCCTTTTTAATTAGAATTTCTTTTTAGATTCCTGGGAACTTCAGAAAGTTGACTGAGGCAATTCTAAAATTTCCTTTTTAATGATGTCTGTCATTAATTTGGAATGTATCACATGTCATAAAGCTATTTTTTTTAATGTGTGCGGTTTTCAGCTGTGTGGTTTTGAAGATTCAGAAGATAGGTGAGGCCTGCTTCGCTTTTCATCTTCCTTTAACGGGTTATTGTTGCCTTCCTTTCAGAATGAGGAATGAATTGACATGTTCAGAAATAATCGCTCTTGTTCATACAGTAGTCAGGATGGTCACTTCAGCGTTGTAGTAGGAGGAAGCATCTTGTTTCAGCATCCCATATTCACACTCATCTGAAGTACAGGAAAGTAGAAGCTGGACTTTAGGATTTAAAAACAAAAACAAAAAAACCCAAACAAACAAAAGAAAACCCCACAAAAACCCCAACAAATCAGATTATTGTTGAAGACCTGAAAGATGTCTTAAAAACAGCATTTAAATTTGGTTTTAAGATGAACAAAATAACATCTCTGAAGGATTATTTAACTACTGTATGTAAGCATAGAATTCACAAAGGTATGGAAGACTTAGAAATACAATTTAGAAGTTAGTATTTTTGCTATGGAGAAACTTAGCCAATTAAAAAAAAAAATCTTAAACCTGTAGATTTTACAGTGGGGTCTTGTTACTTCTGAGATTTTCTGTGAAGGAATGGGTATGTGATATATTAAAATCCTAAGTTAAAGTTAATGTGACTATTACATTAGTTCATGATTAAATCAAATTACTTGTTCAGTCTCGTTAGACCAAGTTTTAGCATCAGAGATTTGGTGCCCTGTTAACTAATTCCATAACTATTTTGTAATTCTTGTTCTCATAGCTGTTGTTTTGTTTGGAGAGCCAGTCAGATGGGAAACCAACCTCCAGTTGATAATAGATGTTTTGCTGACGAGTGGCTATCCTGGAAATCCCTATCACCACAAAAATTACCCTCATATTCCAGTACTTGCTTGTAACATGGATCTGATGTGGGTAGCTGAAGCACAGTCTCCAAGGTAAATGCAATTCTAAGATGTATATCTTTTTCACGATGTAAATATTATGATATATTTAGGGTTTCCTCATTTCTTCAGTAAAATTCAAAGTCAATATTTTCATACAAAATGCTTGCTATAGCTTCACAGTAGGTCTTGGCTTTGAGTACGTTTCTAAAGCGATGCACTTTCAGCAAATGCTGCCTTACTGCTGTCTACATTATTGCACTCAGGAAATCAGTTACTCTAGACAAAAAGTGCTTTTCAACCCTAAACCTTTTTGTTCCCCCACTCTTCTGGGAGAAAGATAGATTTTTGCCTGAGGGCCTCAGAATCTCAGTACAAAGGAAAAAGGAAAAATTACCAAGGCTGTTGTTTCATTTCATTAGGTCCGTCTTTGGTATTTCTCTTTTCCACGTTACACTTTCTGGCAGGGGTAAAGAATTGACCCTGCTACTTGAAAGCAGGGAGTGGTTTTGAGCAGAGGACAATATAGTGAGCTCTTGAAGGAATGTAAGAAAAAACAAGTAGAATAAGGTGGCGTGATCTCTGACAGTGGTTTTGTTTGTTTTTAATATAAAATAGTTCTTTGATAGTTTTGTTTCCCCTCCCTCTCGGTCTAAAATTTGAATGTACTATTTGAAATAGAAATTGTTGTTCTTGTGACTTGATCGCTGCCTTCATCTTGGGTCGAAGATCTTGTCAGATATCCTTACTCGGATGCAAAGACCATCTCTAATTAGCAAAAGCCACATGTGTGATAGGATCACAGAAGGGTTTGGGTGGGAAGGACCTTTCAAGCCCATCTAGTCCAACCCCCCTGCAGTGAGCAGGGACACCTTCAACTAGATCAGTCGCTCAGAGCCCTGTCCAGCCTGACCTTGACCTTGACAGTTTCAGGCTAGAGTAAGGCAACCGATATATCTCCAGTGAGTAAGAGATGTAGTTTCAGTTGTGTCCTTTGGGAAAGATCCAATATAAAGTTTGTGGGGTTTTTTTTTCCTTTGAGTTTGACAGTATGACAAGGTTGCATCAGCTCATCAGCTGGTGCCATTACCTTCACTATTGGAATATAATAGCATGACTAAGTTGTTTTAAGCTGTTGCTAATAATTACTGGAAATAATTTTATGCTTCTTTATTAGTATTTTGTAATACAAAGCAACAACCAGGGTGGAGAGAAGGGAATAAAGGGTTAATTCAGAAAAGCCAATTATGTACCACATTTGAAAGTGCTGCAGTTGCTTCCTTCTTTGTAGCTTCTTTCCTTAAAAGACTATTTTGATTTTTAGGCCACTAGAGACTTAGTTTCTTTATTAGTGTACCTCATATCTCTCTGCTGGCTTCTGATGCTCATTATATTGGTTATTTGGGGTTTTTTAGGCTATAGATACATGGTTTGAGCAGATACACTAATCTATGTGCATTAGAAGTTACCCAGCAGCTCTTCTTAAGTAGTACATGTAATTTCTGTATATAGAATTGTTGTATAGCAAGCTTTTGTTCTTCTTATGGTGTTTTTTGTAATTCCGTAATTCTCAAGTGATATGTGTTATTTCATCCCTAATCGCACACCCTGACTTCAGTAATGAAGTAAAACTGCTATTTTTCATGATGAGATTACATTTTCTAAATTACTAATTTACTGGCTTCATTGATGACCCATCATCACTGTTTCCACATTGATCAAAAAAACTCAGAGTTACCAAAAGCGTGCTGTAAATTTACAGTTTGCTCCTTGATCCTCATTTGCATCTAGTTTTTTAGAGAAACCCAGGAAGTTTTTTTGTTTCCATATTACAAGTGGGTTTTGGTATAGTCTTGTGCTTAAGGAGAGATTAATTTTCCTTCAGTTTGATTCTAACTTTGTGTTTCTCCTGTTTGTTAATTTAGCTGATTCTGTTAGGTTACTGCAGAGAGTACATCACAGGCCAGGCATTATTTAAAGAAGCATCACTTTTTATAATTATGGTATCTACTTAAATGCAAGTAACAGTAACACAAAACTTTGCTACATTTTAAAAATAGGCAAGACTGTTATACAACCCCAGGCAGCATGACAGGCTTTGGGGGGAGCGGCTGGGAAGCTGCTTGGTGGAAAAGCACCTGGGGGGGTTGGTCGACAGCTGGCTGAATATGAGCCAGCAGTGTGCCCGGGTGGCCCAGAAGGCCAACGGCATCCTGGCTTGTACCAGCAATAGCGTGGCCAGCAGGGGTAGGGCAGTGATCATCCCCCTGTACTCGGCACTGCTGAGGCTGCAGCTCGAGTGCTGGGTTCAGCTTTGGGCCCCTCAGTACAAGGCACACACTGAGTGGCTGGAGCGGGTCCAGAGACGGGTAACGGAGCTGGGGAAGGGTCTGGAGCACAAGTGCTGTGAGGAGCAGCTGAGGGAGCTGGGGGTGTTCAGCCTGGAGAGAAGGAGGCTGAGGGGAGACCTTCTCGCTCTCTGCAGCTCCCTGAAGGGAGGCTGGAGCCAGGTGGGGGTCAGTCTCTGCTCCCAAGTAACAGGCAACAGGACAAGAGGAAACGGCCTCAGGGGAGGTTTAGATTAGATATTAGGAAAAATTCCTTCCCTGAAAGGGTCGTCCGGCCCTGGCACAGGCTGCCCAGGGCAGTGGGGGAGTTGCCATCCCTGGAGGTGTTTAGAAGACGGGTGGACAAGGTACTTTGAGATATGATTTAGTAGTAGGCAGGTCTGGTTGGACTCTGTGATCTTAAAGGTGTCTTCCAACCAAACGATCCTATGATTCTATGCTGTGCTGTCCCAGTACCGTGTGTTTATTGTGGTGTTTATTGTTCAGCTAATCAGCACTTAATTTTCAGTGAAACAGTTGCGGAAATATTGCATGTGAACTGAGGGAAATTTGATAGTTACAGGATATGATTTATTCCTAAAACATCATGGAATAAAAAAGCCTTGCTTTTTTTACATGTACTTAATATAATTTGATTTGCCTCTATATCTGTGTAGGTTTGGGCATGGAACGTTCATGGTTTGTTTGGAAAACATTTACAAGAAGATCACTGGCAAAGATCTGAAATATGAGGCTTTAATGGGCAAACCTAGTAAACTGACCTACCAGTATGCAGAATACCTCATCAGGGCTCAGGCAGCAGAAAGGCAGTGGAAGCAACCTATTCAAACTCTTTATGCTGTCGGGTAAGATATCCTAAGTTTAATGAGTACGGCAGGAAATGACTCGCAACGTAAATACCGTCAAAGAAAATACACAACTCTGCTAGCTTGTTTCCCGAACCGCTGGGACCACCTAACATTCTTGGTGCTGTGATGTGCTTTTTATAAAGTTTTTGAGTCTCACTGTTTCTAATCTTGAAAATTAATAATACTTAGCTCTTTCTAGATGTAATTTATGTAGTCGCATAAAAAATGGTTTTATGCAACTAAGATTTCTCCCTTCCCCCCCCCCCCCCCCCCTCTTTTTTACAGAAATGTTTGTCCCTCCCCCCCCCCCCCCTTTTTTTTACCTGTAATAGGGTGTGTAAGTCTAACAAAAAAGATATGGAAGGGTGTTTGTTTTGTTAGGGTTACTGGTATAACACCAAAAAGCTTTGAGAAGATGATGATGATTAGGGAATATATAGCTAGAATTTATTTCTGAGGTCGTTAAGGTCGGTCAAATGCTGTCACTTCATAGAATCCTTTTCATAGAAAGAGATAGAGCTGCTTTGTATTAAAGACTGTTCCAGAATCTCCAAGATTTTGGGAAACATAATAAGCTCATTCATGGACTGCTAATACCTATCCTTGATTCTCTCTGCCCTGGTCTGCGATGTCAATTTGGAGAGTTGCTCACTTTTATCGTATGTCACGCTTAATGAAAATAGTGTATTAGAACAGCTGTAAGACTGGCTTTCTTCCATCTGCCTACTTCCACACAAAGTTATGTAAAGCATAAAATGAACTGTTAAACTGAAACTGTAAAAATGGCCTTCATACGATTGAAGTGGGACAACTAAAATTGCCCTGCTGACTAAACTTTCTTCTTGTATTTCCAGAGATAATCTCATGACCGATGTCTATGGTGCTAACCTTTACAATCGTTACCTTGAAGAGAACTCCAGAAAAGGTTCGAAATCACGGATTCAGGCCAAAGTTGCTGGTGGCAGCGGGTCTGCCGCTCTCTCTCAGGATGATGAAATAGACAACAGCTGGGAGAACGAATTCGCAGCTGCAGCTGCTGCCCACTGTAGGTCCGTTCTTGTCTGCACCGGGGTTTACAGCCCTCACACAGAGCTGCCCTTGGGTACCAGCGAGAGCGTAACTGAAACAGTGTTCCATGGCCACAGGGATTTTCGATTCGAGCCTGGTTTAGTAGAACCAGATCACATTGTACCAGATGTTGATGCTGCTGTAGACCTCGTCTTCCAGCTGGAGAACTTTGCACCTAATTGAGATGACTTGATTTCTTAAGGACTACTCAGAGCTATGCTTTTCTTCCCAAAACCGAAACTGTGCTTTAAAATCATGCTACAGACTGCTGTTTTCTAAAATGTTTAACTTTTAAATTAATATGATCTTATATTAAGTATACTTATTAATAATATACTTAAGTATATTAAGTATCAATAATGCTTTTTAAAGTATTTTGAAATATGTTATTCCTTGCCTTAGTTGCCCTTTATTGTACTACTGTTCATTATGTGAGGTATTTTAACTGCAGGTTTTCATAATAGCTCATGCATGTTACTGGTACTTTACTTCTCACATGACAGCGCGTTCTTGTTCACTGGAAGATTTAGCTTCTAGGTATTGGGGATCTTGAGGATATCTGATGGGGCTGCTGGGGTCATTCACACAATTACGAATCAGCTGGCACAGAGCACAACCTGTATTGTTACTTGGTGTTCTGCAAGGAGCGAGCGCCCTTTCATATCAGAGCGAAGTCCAGCTCTGTTCTGCTGCTTCGTACCTGCTCACGCAGAACCCTGCAGCCTTTCTTTTTACCTGATTTCCCGTGTGTCTGGAGCTTCGCTCTACTCTGACGTGTCAAGCCTTAACAGAAATGCCCATGTGTGATGGAGAAGGCTGACTTTTTATAACACCATTTTTGGAACTCCAACTAAGCTTGAACACAGCCGTGTAAGGAAAGAGGCTAACAGTGGTGTTCTGTGTGGCAGGATACCTGGCCTTTCTGTCTTTGCCTCTTTATCTGCACTTTTTTGAGGAATTTAGGATCTTAGAAAGCTTTAGCAGTTATGTTTCAGGTGTTTCTGTCAGTTGGACTTTTCCACTGAATGAGTGACTACTGATCGGGCAAAAAGTGCCTAGTAATTTACTTGAAGCTTCATACCACTGTGGTAATTAACCAGCCTTTACTGTAATATATTTCATTTTGTGTCAATGATGATGTGCATTGTTTGGTTCACGGATTTTATCGCTGTTCATTTTAAAAAAAAAAAAAGTAATTTATTTTATGTTATTTTTGTAAAATACTTTTAAATGTTTTCATCCAAAAGATGTCTTTGAAAATATTTTTGTGTTAATTTGTTATAACACAGTATCTGGTGTACTTGTGACATAAGCTTGGAAAACATAAGCCAATTAAGTGTGTTCAAAAAGAAAGTCAACTTACAGAGAAATATTGCTTAACATCACCTTGGGGCTTGTCAGGGTTTTATGGGTTTGGCATTTGTGGGGTTTTTTGGGGGGTTTTGGGGGGTTTTTTTTGGGGGGGTTGGTTTTTGTTTGTGGGTTGTTGTGGGGTTTTTTTCAATTAGAAGTTGTACAAACAAAAAATCCGTAGGTCTTCAGTTTTACCAAGTTCTTGCAGAACTAGCAGAACGCTAGCTTAGAAGCACTGATAGACATCCGGTGGCATGAAGTGAAATGACTTCCTGGCCAACTCCTTCACTGCTTATTACCCTGAAATCAAAATCTGAAAACGCACATCATGAGGAGAACATTGCTGCTATGAAGTCAGGGGTTTTTGTTGTGTTTTCTCCATTTGCAAAGCACTGTACTCCCTCTGTCTGCTATCAGGATTGTCAATTAATTCACTCATAGTGTTTCATAAGTCGCTTTCAACATATCTTGCTGGATCCAGTTGAAGGACACTGCTCTAAACAGTGTATTTCCTGTTTCTTCACTGGGAAAGTATTACAGCAGCACATTCTTGCCTTTTTAAATTGTTACAATAAACACGTATATCTACCTATTTCTTTAGCACTTTTCTGTAACATGCCAATTATTTGCAAAGTATGCCAAATCTTTCTAAGTAAAGATTGCTGTTTTGTAAAATGTTGGGGTGACTGCAGTTGTCTTATTTCAATACTGAAGCATGTTGCAGAGCTCTTTAACGATTACCAGAAGCGGTTTCAGGCTGTCAATGAAGCAAGGAATAAAAATGTGAAAGCTGATGAAGAACAGAAAATGTTCACTTTGTTTCTTTTTTTCTTTTTCTCCCCAGAATGTGCATGAGCACTTCAAAACATTCGTGAAGGAGCTGTGTATATACTTTTTAAACTTCATCCCTTGTGGTAACATTAACTTGTAATGTGTATGTAGCAAAAATACTGTTGGGCTGCTAATCAGGCTGCTACTGGTTTTTAACTGAAGACAGGTTTTTGGTCTATATCCGTCTGCAACTGCTTAGGCTATGTCTGCGTTGTGGGGGTGTGAATATCGCCTGATGAGTCTGCCTGAGCTATCTGTAATGTGATTCTTCATACGGATGTATGACTGAGTCCTGGGAGCGGACTGGGGTGCCACTAGATTTGGAGCTGTATCAGCACAAACCAAAAAATAGGCAGTTGGACAAAGATGAGTAATAAATATGGGCATTACTATAAAACACAAAAGAGAAATGTTCACGTAGTAGACAGTTGTGGTATACCAGTGAGCTAGGCAAATATTCTTCTGACATATCGTGAAAAATAAATTTTTAAGGAAGGACTTGAAGGAGCATAGTGAGTTCCCACTGAGGTTGTTATCTGGAACTCCTGCCAGATGGGAAGGACCTCGCAGCAGGCACTTGCTAGAAGCTCCCACACTTTCGCGGCAGCGCTGAGCCAGGTGCACTGGGATTAGGTGGTGCATTCCCTCAGCGGTGCTGCAGCCACACAGCATAGAGCTATACCAATAGATCTCATGTTCCAGTGCTTACGTGCACTGAGCGCTTACGCTGCAGTTAGCTCTTCGAAATGTTACTCCTGCTAGTACTATAGCAAACTCCTCACACTTTGCAAAATAAGTAGAAAAGCATGTGTGTTCCTCCCTTGGGGAGTCCCACTCCAGTTGACATTTCTACCTAAATTTCTGGTGAAAATATCTGTTCTAAGTGGTGGTATGTGACTCGGGCAAACCGTCTGTTCCACCTGCTTTACTCAGTACTCAATTAAAAGACTTGTCATCTTTATCTTCTCATTAACGTGACCCCTCAAAAAGCAGACATTGTTTAATATATTATTATTTAATGTCTTACAACTGGAGACGCAACACTGACAGACTTCTAAGTCTTTGAATTTCTTGCCTCCTATTTACTTGAGAAGTGATACAGATGAGATTTTTTTTGCAAAGAAATGTCATAAAACTTTGCATCACAGTTACCGTTGTAATTTCTAACGTTTCCTACTATGGTACTTTAAAGTGAAATTTAGTGATTTTGTTAGTAACAAGCGAAGATGTGGAAATCCTTGGAAAATATCTCAATCTTTAGTACTGGAAAGGTACTTCTGTCAGAGTTCTTAAGAAAAACGGCATTTAGTAAAATGTTCTTTCTAATGGTTCAGCTAAGAGTGAGATGAATGAGTATTATATTAGGTAAGAAAAAGGCTAAGACCCTGTCTTAACTTTCACTCTCCCTTGAATGTCCTCTTTCCTGGATTTTCACTTACTTTCTTTAATATTTTCAGCTTTGACATTGACCTCTTTGAAACAGTATTTTCCACATTATGTTCAGTGTATTTCAGTCATACGGAAGCTACTGGATGTTAAAAGACTTGTTTCAAGTTTAAAATGTACTGTTGAAACACCTAAGTGACCAAGATGTACAGAAATAGCTGTCTGAAATAATTTTTTATAAATATTTCTGAGGATCTTGCTGTAGTTTAAGTAGAGCTTACCCTTTGTTTGCATAGTAGTAGTTTTTATTCTTGATACCTTTTGTTCTATAAAAAAGAACCCTCAAAAACCACCTTTCAAAAATATATCCTGTACTTATTTTTGCTAATACATAATTGTCAGTATTTAAAACTAATCATATGTTGTCTTTGGTATCATATGTTTTCCTTTAGAAGCATTTTTCAATTAAACTAAAGTTAGAGCAATGAATGAGACTTATATTTTAAGAAAAACAAATTTTCAAGTATAAACCTCTTCAATATAAACCCCTCCTTGCATTTAAGTTTATTGTGTCAAAACTTGAATACCCTTAAATACAATTAAATAAATAATGTATTTTGCAGTACATCCACCTATTGATACTAGATGTTATAGAATAATCTTTTCGAATCGCAGAATTTTTTAGTAAAATATCGTACCCAGGCAGCTTGTCTTAAAGATGTAATTCATAATAATCTCTTGCAGTATTTTGCAGTGATTTACATATTTCTATAAACTGCTTGATTTCCGCCCCCCCAGGACAACTCCTTATGTTGCTATAGCTTTTGTTCTCAGCAACACAAATGTGATTATATTCTGTGATATGCTGTAATTGAATCATAGCCAGAAAGATCAAACTTTTAGAACTTTTTTCAGTGGTAGTAGGAGATGAAACAGCCTCTGCAATGTGGTGGGACTGGCAGGTGACCATCGGTAAGAATATTGAAAAAGATGATCTGAAAGCTTGAAAGATATTCTCGCTAGCTGTCCATGTAGTATTGGAACTTACGTTTTCCAGTGTAAGTTATCTTTGTTCCCAACAACTAGGACTGCATCTCAGTTGAGTCAATTCATCGTTCGCAGCACAGCCTCAGGCACAATATCTGCACGTAGTGGCACCAAGACACCCACCTTTGTAATGACTGAATATAGTTTTGTCTGAAGTGCAAGTACACTTGAAATTGATGTACATGTATACATTGCTTTAAATTACACTAATCGCACAGGCAGCCAGAAGTATGTGAACTTGCCCAGACTTAGCCTTCCTCATACCCTGTCTTCTGGGTGCTGGGTAAAAGCAAGAACGGCACGTTGTTGTGCTGAGTGCAGTGTAGCTATTCTGTCCCCCGCCTAGTCTCACTGGGGATTAAAGGAAGACGGAAGCGGTGATCTGAGTAAAACTAGACACAGAGGGCAGCTGCTGAAAGAGGCAGAAATCTCTGTGCTTCAGTGCCATAGACAAGAAGCCAGGATGACAGCAGTTTGTAACCTGATGGTGTGCTTGTACGTGCTGTAACTTGAACAGAAACAGGTGCTAACAGTCTTTATGGTATGGTATCGCATATCTTACACAGTCCGTATCAAAATCTTTTGTCTAAACAAGGATGAATTCTTGAGTGATGAACTGTATCCTGTTTTCAATGTTGACTGAAACAGCGTGGCCACTGAAAGTTTCTGAAAAGAGTGTTTCTGTGGTCACTTCTGTGAATACAATAAACCAGTACGTACTCAAAATAGCGCAGATGAGTTTACCTTGTGTAATTCAGACCACCTGAGATTCCGCTGGCCTGAATTAAAAGTTCTCCTCCTTGCATTTTGTTGGTCTTGTATGCCAAACTCAGGACCCAAATCACGCTAAACTTGTCTTACAGTTTAACACTCAGCTAGCGTTACTGCAGATTTGTCTCTATCTATTGACCTCTTTCTGAAGCAGAAGCAACACTTGTTGTATAGGTAACAATATTTGTGCAGAATAAGAAATGGATTTTCAATAGGACTTGGGTCTCATGTCTTTATGGAAGTGTATCTGTGAATATGCTTTCCGCTAGTTTAACAGCTAAGTTCCTGACCATAGATCGGGGGAAAAATACTCAGTGAACTTAGACTATAAAAAAAGGCCTTTTTTTTTTTCCCCCCCCAGATTCAAGCTACATAATAAAGGCCAGTATACCTCACTGACAAGAAAAGAAAAATGGTTGTGATGTGTGGAGATGACCTCCTGTATCTAAACTATTCCACATTCCTAGAGAATTCAAGGAAGGGTTCTTAGAACTAAGAATTCCCGTTAAACTGTTAGTCACATGCTCTTATAATAAGCCACTAAACAGTTGTCGTGATTATTTTCCAAAAAAATTCAAGTCACCAAAAGAGACCTGTAATGTACGTACTTGAATTTGCCACCGACACTTACAAATGATCAGGCAGCAGAGATCAGAACAGTGTGTGGGTTTCTCCCTCCCCATAACCTTTTGTAACTGGTCTAGCCTGTTCACACAAGGTGCACAAAAGTGTCCTGGGGGGTCCTGCCCACCCGTTGGCGGCCAGCTGTCTTGCTCCCTCAGTCAGGGCTGTGTTCTGCCTGTCACACAATGCTTTGGAAGATTGTGGAGGAACAGGAATTAATAGGCTTAG
>JMFS01031863.1:0-12079 GCA_000699545.1 Podiceps cristatus | reverse complement strand
TGTAACCCCATCATAGAAGGCTATCAAGTTCGTCAGGTGCGATTTGCCCTGAGTGAAGCCATGTTGGCTGTTCCCCAATCACCTCCTTGTTATCCATGTGCCTTAGTATGGTTTCGAGGAGGATCTCCTCCATCATCTTGCCAGGCACAGAGGTGAGGCTGACTGGTCTGTAGTTCCCTGGTGCCTCCTTTTTTCCCCTTTTTAAAAGTGTGGATGATGTTGCTCCTTCCCCAGTCTGAGGCAATACTGAGGCAAAAAAAGTGGTTAAGCACCTTGGCATTCTCCATGTCCCCGGTAACCAGGTCTCCTGCTTCCTTCTGGAGAGGGCCCACATTCTCCCTGGTTCTCCTTTTATCATTGACATACCTATAAAAGGCGTTCTTGTTGCCCTTGACATCCCAGGACAGGTTTAATTCCGTCAGGGCTTTGGCTTTGCTAACCTGCTCCCTGGCTAGTTGGACAATTTCTCTGTATTCCCCCCAAGCTACCTGCCTTTGCTTACACCCTCTGTAGGCTTCCTTTTTCTGCTTGAGCTTACCTAGGAGCTCCTTGTTCATCCATGGAGGCCTCCTGGCATTTTTGCCTGACTTTCTCTTTCTTGGGATGCATCACTCCCGAGCTTGGAGGAGGCGATCCTTGAACATTAGCTTTCTCAGGCCCCTCTGCCCTCCAGGGCTTTATCCCAACCTACACTACCAAGCAGATCCCCGAGAAGGCTGAAGTCTGCTCTCCTGAAGCCCAGGGTAGCAAGATTGCTGCACGCCCTCTTCGCTGCCCTGAGGATCTTGAACTCTTACCATTTTGTGGTCACTGCAGCCAAGGCTGCCCTTGAGCTTCATGTTCCCCACCAGCCCAGAACAAGGTCCAGCACAGCACCTCTCCTTGTGGGCTCCTCTGTCGCTTGGTGGAGGAAGTTATCCAATAGGAATCTACTAAGCAGATCCTTGAAAAGGCCAAAGCCCATTCTCCTGAAGTCCAGTGCTGTGATCTTTATTTTTGCCCTTGTTGCTGCCCTCAGGATTCTGAACTCCGCCATCTTATGGTCATTACCGCTAAGGCTGCCTTTAACCTTCACACTCCCAATTCCCTCTTTGTTGGTTTGTATAAGGTGAAGCAGAGCACCTCTCCTCATTGGCTTCTCTACTACTTGTGTCAGGAAGTTGCCATTGATGCTCTCCATGAAGAACCTGGATTGTTTAGGTGCTGCTGTGTCGCTCCTCCAGTAGGTATCGGGGTGGCTGAAGTCCCCCATGAGGGCTAAGCTTTGCGAACATGAAGTTGTTTCGAGCTGTTTATAGAAGGCCTCATCCACTTCCCTTTTCCTGGTCAGGGGGCCTACAGCAGACACCCACTACAATGTCACTCATACCTGTCTGGTCTTTAATCTAACCCATAAGGTAGCTGGCTCATCGTCTATACCCAGGCAGAGCTCCAAGCTCTGGGGCCAAAGGGTGGCCTTTAATACAGAGCAATTTCACATGTCATTGCAGCTTTCTCCCTCCCCTAGAAATATTCCCAGCCTTCAATTAACTTAAATAATGGAGAACTGACCATGTCATTATATAGTTTCTATTATTATTTATATTTTGAGTACAAAAAGAGTGGGAAAACTAAATTTCTAAAACACGCACAGTAAGCAATCATCACGCCAAGCATGAAAACACACAGGACCTACAGAATTGATCTATTCACAAAGTACTGGATAAGTCCACAATATGTTCCGAGCAGTCATGCTGAAAAGCTAAATTACTGACACTTAAAGTCCCTATTATCTGCCATGAATGGTCATATTATGGCATTTAAAACTATGCAACTATTTAGAAAGAACTTTAAAAAAGACTACACAGTTGCTACAAAGATAACATACTATACAGTTTTCGGGTCTGCAATTTTGCACAAACAACATAGGTTCTGTCTCTATAATCACTGTATAACATTAAACTCCAACCCAAAATCACAATCTTTTTAGTCTTACTGGCACAATCCACCCATGCCCCTAATGGCTTTTGGAAACAAGTTTTCAGTGTTTGGAAAGCAATAATGGCTGACAACTTGTCACTTCCCCTACCGCAGAGGATTAAGAAGATAGCCAGAAAAACAGTAAGTTGTCTAACAATCACCTAAAAGGTAACTTATTTATTGAGACTTAATCTTCTTTACATGTTTCCCTCTTCCTTTCACTTTAGAGGCCTCAAGGGATTAAAGTCTGCCTTCAAGCAGAAGTGCCTTATGTACTAGCTATCCCCACCTGGTTTACTGCAACACACTATTACTTTTTTATTAGAAAGCCTGCCTATTGGCCTTTGGCATACATAACAACTGGTACTTCAGGAAGAGCAAGCTGCATAAAAAATTAAAACCAATTTTCAATGGGAAAGAGGAAGTTAACATGGTTTATTCTCGCAATATGAGTGATGGCTCTTCAAAGAAAGAGATAAAACAAAGGTAAAACCATTAAAATACAGCTATATCTACAGTGTTAAAAAATCTGAGACTCAGCAAATTTCTGAAGGAACCCAGCAAAACTTACCATTAGCTCTTACAAAATAAGATGTATAAATTGTTAAGCAGTCTAACTGTGTAAATACTATTTTGACTAAAACTCTCCCCACTGCATCATCACAGACATCAAAACATTACCATGTTACATACCTAATTTTCCCTTGCTCTGTTAAGTCTCCATCACTGTGTAATATTGTTGTAAGCAACCTCAGAGTAGAAGTTCCCGACTTGCTGTGGTTGTTCTTCATTCCTAGCAACCATCGAACCATCATTTTGATGGCCTGAATCTGAAAAAAAAAAAAAAAAATGACATGCAGAAGTCAAATTGCACCATAAGCACCATTTTAAAATAATCTTTATCTTAATTTAATCAAAGTATTTTCCCAAGTGCTTTTTGCTGCTATGAACACAAGCCTGTCAAGGCTGCAAAACATCATTTAAATACTGAAAAATAATTAAACATACCCTCACTAGACAGCAACTTTTCACTGAACGTCTCAAGTATTTATTACAGAAAAAAAATCATACAACATTTAGTTAAAGGTTTGAACTGTTTCTTCTACTAAACAATCACATATTTTGTCCTCTGGAAATACTATCTTAATTGACCTTATATGTATTAAACACTGTGGAACAGGCAAAACAATTTATACGTATTAAGAAAATGTTATTGGATCAAAAAGCAGAACATTTTCATCTTCCTATATTCCTGTAATTCCTGTGCTTGAACAATCCTTATATATCCTTTATATATTCCTGAAATTTATATATTCCTTATATATCCTTATATATTCTTTATTTATAGATGTAATATTTGCATTTAAATGTAAGACGTAAATTAAAAAACACTTCACAGATATTTTGACTGTTAAAGTATCACAACCTGTATTAAAATAATATATCCTGGAAAATAATATTTATTTCATGGCTATTTAAAGAAAAGCCTCAAAGCCTGTTAGAGTAACTTGTGTTAGCCAATGGAAAAATTAAGTGTTTTGAGACAAGCTTCTAAAAGTATTCAGAGTCCAACAGCTATCATGAAATACTGAATATTTTCCCTGAAGAAATGTGTGAAATAAAAGCATGAATTTGGAGATTCTGTTTTAGTATTTGAATCCCTTTGTCCTTTCATTTTTCCTTCTATATGAAAGCAGGGACGATAAAGAAAACAGAAAGATGAGTATCATCTTACAGCGAAATGAGAATGCTCACCTGAATCATATAGACATCCTTGGGACAAAAGAACAAAACCAAACAAGCTAAACAGCAAACCCTAAAGTTCAAAACAAAAAAAGCTTTGGATAAACTAAGGTATAGTGGAAAAGAAGCTAGTACTTTTTGTACATGGTAATCTCAAATTTTCTCCTTAGTGGAAAAGGCAGTTTAATAACTTTCATACAAACGTTCACAATATCACTAAATGAAGTTCGACAAACAGCTGATCTATTCCATATAACAAACTGATCACAACAGTCCCTTCAGACCCAAGTTCTGGGATTCCCTAAATTCTATCATTGTCATCTATCCAACAGCTTATTTTTTAGCACTGTAGCCCATTTATTCCACCTACAGAATTCTAATTCTATTGGGCAACATGAGCAATAAGTAGGATGTCTGCCACTCAAGAACTCAAAGCAAACAAAGTTTGTGGAACAGAAGTGACATTGTCTTGCCCTAACTTTCCAAGGGTCTTCCACTGAAACAGCTCTAAGTATCCACCATAAGATTTTAATGCAATAAAAAAATATAACTACTATTATAACAACATCAGTAGATCTTTTAACAGCTTACCAATTCAGTTTCTTCATGTCATAACCAGTACCTGTACCATTAATGCCTCTCATTTGCTGGGAGGACAGAAACAAGCTAGCTCTACTTGGTCTTCAAGTAAATGATGTATTCAGCCAGGCAACAGCCACATGCTACCTTGTGCCCCGAAATCTCTGGTCAGCTCCTGAACAATTTCAATTGTCATCTTTGCTTCTCTCTCCCCCTTCTACAGCTCCATTCCCCTAGTTTTACTGTCTGAATCTACTCTAGTCTTGCTTCTTCCATGTAGAAAGTCCTAAACCCAACTCCTTTAGAATTTTCCTCTGACCCCACTATGTTCCCTGTTTCTTTGCTGGTGTTAATGATGTGGTGATGACATTCCAGCAACCCTTCAGAATTAAGCATTCACATTAATTTAATATAGGACATAGGAATTCCCCCAGTCACCAGTTCTGGCTACCTGAAGACTTAAACAAACGTGACATGAGTTTGCACTGCCCTTGTGTTTTAGTTTTTTTCTTTGCAGCCAAATAGGGTAACTATCAAAGGATAATTCCAGTTGGAAAGAATGTCGGGAGGTCTCCAGTCCAATCTCCTGCTCAAAGGAAGGTCAGCTATGAAGTCAGACCACATTGGTCTCAGTTTTATCCATTGTGGTGTTTAAAGTCTCCAAGAATAGAGATGGCACAGGCTCCCTTGGCAACCTGCAACCTCTTGTAACCTGTTCCAGCGCCTGACTGTTCTCAGTTTCTTTCCTGATATCCAATCCGAATCTCGTTTTACTTTGTGTCCCATTAGCCTAGAATTCTCCTCCGAGATTAAAAATCACTATATACAAAACAAAACCATCAAGAAAATCAAAATACAATATTCTCCACAGTGATGAAGAAATCATTCATAAACTAATGGTGTGGCCTGCAGCATTCATTAAATATAGGCTTCTCGGTGGTAATAAATGCTAATTAAGCTTGCAAATCAATTTTCACAATAATCTGTTTTCACTTGCTAATAAATGCTTCTTACAGTTTTCAGGCTTAGCTTCAACTTCAAATTGCCTTAAGATTTTATATGAGCCAATTCCTTTCCAAATAGCCAACTGTATGAAAATCTTTATCAATGTAAAAGCACATTTTAGAGAGGTATTACAACTTCACAAATCATTAAAAAAATTAAGAAAAACAGTATTTACTACTTCAAGTTACATGTATCGTCACTGAAGTGAAATCATGTCTATTTTAAACTAGCAGTTCATGAAATCAAAACATGCATTCTTTTAACAGTTTTTGGAGTGTACTGTGTAACTATGGAATTGCACAAATATGAAAAAAAAAAAATCCTTGCTGTAGTCAAATGAATAAAAAGCTAAAAAATCAACTCCAAATACAACTGAGCATTTCCAGTAATGAGTTCTGTACTGAGCTGGAAACCAAAGTACCTACTAAACCAGCAGAGAAGGAGGTATTATGCTACAAAGAGTTTAACTACTTAAAAAGTTCTTTGCCATCTCTCTTGAAAACCATCAAAACAACTTTATTCAAGAGGCACTGGAAATTGAATAACTGCTACAATTAACTTAAAACCAGCATACTGCAGAGTACATGCATCTCTAATTCTGAATGAAAGGGTGAAAGCACAATCTATCCCTGAAGAAAGGACATCTAAAAACAAATGCGGACATGGGATGTATTTTCCACAGTCTAAGTCTATTCCTGAGTGAAAAAATTGAGTGAGAATATCTATTACCAAGCCCAGAAAATATAATAATAAACTTACTCCAAAAAAAAAGAATGAGCTCAAGATGACATTTCTAAGTTAAAAAAGCAAGAAACCCCCCCCCCACACTACATTAAGGTGATTTTTTTTTCGACCTTAAATATAGGGTTTTCGCTAATACACATTGCTTTGCTCTGTTTGCAATGTAACACATTTAGTCATTTGATGACACTGACAAATCCAAATCCATTTTTTTCTTTGTTCTAAAACAGCACTGAAAGTTCCTTGGAATGTCCTAAAAATCCAAAAGAAAAAGGGATGGGCTTTAAACAAAGTGTATGGTATTTAACTCCTATGATAAACAGGAGGGGAAAAATAATTTTACTTTAACTGTGATAATATTTAGAATACTTAAGTGTTGCACACCGAACTTAAGCCTATAAAACACAATAATAATTCAGTAAAGTGTACATGTAAATTTATTTGAAAAAGTAAAAAAAAAGATGCTCCCAAAAGCAAATTATTTTCTTCTGACAATTCAAAAATGTGTATTCCGATAAGATTCTCAATTTAAACATAGTTACTTCTTTTTTTTACTTTTAGAAAGGTGACAAGGAAACAGAGAAAAGCAGTTGACAACTTAGGAATCCAGATATTTAACTTACTTTATTAAGTATTATACACACAACCATAGGAAAAACATAGTAAGCGCTACTTACTTTAACAAGCGTTTCAGGAGACACTTCTTCATCAGGGACCCAAAGTTTTGTAGTCTTTTTTCCTGGAAGCTAAACCAAATGTTACATTTTATTACACAACTGTTACCCTTCCGTGAAACCTGCTGTAATCTCCTCTTTCCTGGTTGCTTCTGACAACAATACTGCAGCACTCATTGGTTAGCTTTATGCCTTCTGTATTTTATAGCAGTAACCATTACAGAAGTGAAATACTGTTCTTACTGCACCATTCAAATATCAGCAAATTTAACAATAGTAAAGTTTTTGTTGTTGTTACCTGAAAACTATTGCTTAGAGTATAAAAGCCATTGCTTCGAAAATAATTTTCACCAGTAAATTGGAACCTCAAGCACATAGTTTTAGACAGTAAAGGTTTCCCTAAACAATGGCTGACAATGCACAAGTTTATTTTTTCATTTTATAATCACTATCAATATAGAAATATTAGAAAAATTAAAATTCAGTCTTCCATTTAAACAATGTATTTTAGTTTCAAATGCATTATGCTTTCTAAAAAAAAAAAAAAAAAATCACAACTTGCTCAAAACAAGAGACTAAGTGAAGTCAATAACAATCTTCCCATTTTTAACAAAAGGCAACTCACGAGAGGTCAAATGCTGCACTATGCAGCTTGTCGCTTTTATAAGCGTTACCAAATTAGTACCATCTCCTTTCCCGTACTGTGGGGTTTCAATTGAGTCAAAACAGTACACATGGAAACTGAAAGACAACCATATACAAGAAGTAGAACTAATACATTAAAAGTTTTCCCAAGTACTTGCTAAAGTATTGTACTACAGAAGAAGCAGAATCTTAATAAGAGATTTTAAAAATACTTACCCTATCATTCATTAGCAAGTCTTTAACAATAAAAGTTGCAACCAAAGATTTCAAAGGGGCAGCAAACTGATCAGGTGCTAGCATGGCTATATGGCCAATAGTGACCAACGGTGTAATGAGATGCTCAAAATTGCTCGGATCCAGACTTTTATGCAGTGGCTAGAATAAAGGAAACAAAATCAGGTATTACTGATATAATCAGTGCCTTACTGGGAGGAAGGGGAGGGGGTGAGAGTTCTGCACCAAGTTGTCTACATCCATTTCTACTCCAGAAATCAAATTTTAAAAGATCTACTAACTATTCAGATTTAAAGACACATTTAGCAAGCCTACAAGTCTCCTACAACTCAAAAGAAAATCAAGAGGACAGACAAAATGTTTATCTCATCTGGGTAGTTCAAAAAGTGGCACCTCAAGCAGGACCATTTGGGAAACAATGGATGAAAAAGCATATTTTGTTGTTGAAGAAGTGGGCATACTACAGCTTAAGATCAGCCTTCAAGATAAACAAGTGAAAGGCACTAATTAAAAAGTACATTTGCAGTTATAACTATAAAATCTATTTGAATAGTCTCTACCATAATTCAGTTTTCCATAATTTCTGCAACCATTTAAATACTTTGGGCCAGTCCCAACAGGGGCGAGGAGTGGTGTATGGTTCCTCTTTCCATAAATAGCTCGTGGTTCTAGCAGACAGTCCAGCATTTTTTATTCCTCTATCATCTGTTAAAATCTATAACCCGAAACATGATGGATCATGGGATACAAAACCACTCTCCACTACCATTTTTCTGGCCAAACTGTATTAGGACAAAGGGAAAAGGGAAAATAACTTTTCTAAATTTAATACAACTTGCCATATAAATTTCCACTACATCCTTAAGTTTACATCGGTAATACAAAAGATTAATAAAGATTAACTTAAATATTTTAATTTTACCTCAAATATCTGAGCAAACTGTGTTTCTTTGCTGGAAAATATTGCATGGATGCAGTGAATAGCATACTTGGCTTGACGAGGGGGTCCCTTTTTAGCTTTATGATGCAACACTGGAAGCAAAGCACTTGGGGGGGGGGAGCAGGGGGAGAGAAAGGGAGAGACAGATAAGTACCTTTTCACAAACTGAAAGTCTTCCAAAATAGCAAACTAGAAAAAAAAAGTACAGATACACATACATAGAACACAACACCCCTGCAAAAGTGCTAATTGTCCTGGTTTTGGCAATTTCTTCAAAGAAAGAAAAAAAGGGTTATTTACATAGCTTGCAAGTAATAAACCAAACAACCCTGTTTTTTCTTGATAAAATATCATGTGGTAAACCAAACATTTTTTCCACACAAGTTACTAAATGCTTTTCTGGAAATATTCTTGTCTACAAATCCCCATTAAATTGCAAAGAATGTTTTTAAATTGCCATATATTTAACATAGGAAAAAACATAAGTAATTCTGAAGGGCAATGATGAAAATTGTAGTAGAATCAGTGACATCACCACTTTGGATATAGTCATTTCACTTCTGTGCTTCCAAAAGCACTGCATTTTAAAGTCATTCAAATCTCTTTCCTGTTTTAGCTGAAATAACACTTTCTTTCAAAAGAATGCAGGATAATGCTATAGTATGCAAAAGGAAAAATGAGAACTTCCAAAATCCCATACAGTAAGGAACACTACTCAGAGTAAGATATACAACTTACGATCGTATATGAGGAAAGTCTTCTTCAATTTTACTTCCTGTATTTTTGAAAATTTGTAATGCAGCCTCTGCCACTTTTTCATCATCCATTTTCAAGCAAGCCAGGAGAGACTCAAAAGTTTCAGCTGAATGAAATGAGATAGGGTGTGTAAATGAAAGTACCTGCCAAAATAAGATGAAAGCCATGTTAGTATTTTTTAAAGGTCCGCTTATATAAAACATTCCATCAAGAGTCATCTTCCACTGCCACCCTGGAATATTTAAATAATCTGCCTGGTTTTGTCACACAATCCACATTTCTCTTCTCCTGACTGTTTTTGAGTGCCCCCTAAACTTCTCTGTCTTTATACATGAACTCATCAGCTTTAACTTATTTCTCCATTCTCAATTTCTTCTCCTATTATTGTGAACACGTACTTCTCAGTGGCTACACAGACCTCAGTGAGTACTGGGTTACAGCACAAGCAGGTCTTAAGAGAAACACAATTGATGCTAAAGAAGCAATATTCACATTTCAGAGGTTTTAATTCAGAGTATTTCTAGACTGACTGAACCCACTTTAGCCACTGCAACACAGCATGTGCCCATCTCAATTTTGTTTTTGTTTCTCTAAAAGGAATCCAGCTTGAGTGCTTCCAGACTTCATGCTTGTTTGCTAAGCGGAACAACTGGTTGTGCTCTGAAGTGAAGTTCCTATCAGTGAAATAGCAATATAGACCAGTAATACAGGGTTTCTAGTCCTTCAAGCTTTCAGCAGCAGGTTACCAGATCCTGTACTCTGTTTTCAAGTACGACAGTCCTCCCATGTTAAAAAGGAGAATGAAGGGGGGGAAAAAAAAAATATTCCTCATTCAATCCTCCCTGAAAGTTTGCCTTCTCTTCAGTTTTAAGTAGCTGTTGATTATTAGCCCCTTTCCATATAATATTCTGGCTCGTGGCAAAGAAAAGATCCTTAAAATCTAGGAACTTCTTCACATGCAGTTTTCTATTTTCACCAAGCTACCTTCCTCCCCACTTCATTGTATGGCATTCCCTTTTCTGGACTCCTACATTTGTCCTTTCTGGATTTTTCCCATGATGTTCAGGCCACTTTCTTCAGGACAATCTTACTCCTCTTACATATTCATATGAACTGGCACAACAGATTTAAAGTAGTAGTACCCTGGAAGCCTTTTTTCAAATATATAGTCCTTTATGACATGATTCATTCTTACTCAATCATTTCTGTGCTGCTGGCTTTCTGCGCTTTTGTCTAAATGTGCACATCTGGCTAAAGAGTCACATGCTCTCAGATGAATCTACTAGACTCTCAGTTGATCTAAGATATTCTGAAAACTTCAGTATAGAAGTCATTTAGATTCTGAGGCCTCTGAAGTCAACCCACAGCTGGACTACGCCCAACACCATCATAACTGAGATGGTACTGTGGCACAAGTACCTTTCTGTGCAAGTACGGGAAAGCTGACACTACATCGTGTTTTTAGCCTAAAGTCTTTTGAGAGAGACTAAGTGAAACAAAAATCCCTATGTAGATGCAGTTAAAAAGTTTCACGCTTTTAACAGTACTTGTAAATAACAGTGATTAGCCCTTTTCCTCCTAGGAGGAAAAGGGGAGGACAGTGTAAGAAATTTTGTACAATGTACCCGGGAAAGCATCTTGATAGTGTTTGCTATGTTAACTGAGCCTCATAGATTACACAAAGCTGAAACAGATAAAAGACTCCAGCTTACAAATAACTCAGGGGAACCACAATATTGTACTGATATACAAGTAGGGTTCCCAAAGCAGTGTAACTACATTCACAAACCACTGAATTCACGCTCCAATAATCAAAACTCAGCTGCTGATGGCACATACGCAACTACTTTTGACTTCCAGAAAAACTAAATGATAAATAAGATAACCTTATTTATGTGCCACATAAGATGAGTACAGAGAAAAAGTATCAAACCAGTACTCTTCCAGATAGCCACCACATGCTTATGAGTAAAGGATACTGACTACTAATTAAAAATTTATTTTAACAAAGTTGCTTCAGAAAGTTTCACATGCTAACTGGCCACCAGGAGTCTACTTGCCTTAAGCAATTCAAGACCTGCTCTGATTGCCTGGTCAGTAGGTACACCCTCATCTTCATCATCAGCTGTTCCATCTATAGACTTGTTTACTTGCTTGATAAGGGCACTGAAGAGAAAAACAAAACAAACGTATGAAAATGGTCATACACAGTGGAATTAAAGAAAATACAAGGTCAAGATATAATCGTATTAAAGGAACTTATTTAAAACATAGAACATGAGCTTGTCAACTATATACATAATCTGGTTGCTGTCATCTATTTAAAACAAAGCTTATGAAGCATTAAGTTCAAAAAAAGTTTACCTATCGTGAATTAAGAACTATATAAAAATTATGCTGGAAGGACGACCAAAATAAGAAAACAACTTGGAATATTACAAATAACAAATTCAGGTAAGAATTATGATGAGGTTACTAGCTGCCATGGATTCTTAATAATTGATGGAAAATAACTGTTTGCAATGTTTAGTTTATAACCAAAAAAGTAACCAAGAAAAAAGTAAACAGCTGTGCTAAGAGTTGATGAAAAATTTAAAAGATCTATCTCCTCCATATTTCACCTTAACAGTAATCCTTGCTTTCTTCTTACACTGTACCCTAGGAAGGGACAAGGTGAATAACCAAATGATCCTATAGTGAATGGTGTAGGTAGCTTCCCTATCAATAGCTGAACAATATTCAGAATATTCCTTCAATACATTCTGTAAGTGATATTGGGGGCGGGGGGATGGGGTGGGGGGTG
>KL262573.1:35570-60398 GCA_000699545.1 Podiceps cristatus | reverse complement strand
TCCTCTGCCTCTGGGGTTCAGCTGGACACTTCTGCTGGAACCTAGCCAGGTTTCTTCTGCCCAAGCTCATTGAAGGAGCTTCTCCATCTCCATTGACTCTACAGACATGGAAATGAATTCGGATTTTAAGGCTGTTTTTGAAGCAGCACTTAACAAGCTGGAGGAGACCATCCCAAAAGACTAGTAAAAAAAGTGGCCAGCTGCACACAGAGTGCTGTGCTGTATCCCAAAGCACCCTCAACCTAGTTCTAACAGCAGCTGCTATTCTGAGCTCTTAAAATATTGACATTAATTAGGGGCTTTTGTTGAAATTAATCTCTCCATTCTTAAGGAAAGGCCATGTCTCATGCTCTGCTTAACGCTATGTGCAGCTTCTGGTGCTGCTTGCCGAGTGTGTCTCAGAAAGACTAACGATGTTTACAGTGCTTCATACACATTTGGATGCAATATTTTCATGATCATAACAGCTAGAATTCAGACCATTCCATTAGATGGCCTTCTTTGAGCAGAAAAAGAAAAGCAATATAGAGCTTCATGAATGGCTAATTTCTCTACATCTTTTTAAATTGCAGTTGCAATTTACACAATTGCAATTTATAATATATATAATAGAATTTCAAAATACATCACAGCAGGTCTGTTGTGATGGAGCCTGGATCATTGCTGCAGAACTCTGTGCAAAGAGCATCGATTCATATCAAATTTTGACCTATGTGAACTGACAAGCTAGAGACATACTGCGTGCACCACCACTGTGTGCATGCTCTTATTGGGAAGCCTATAGGAGCAGTATCATGCCTCCTGCCCAGTCATCCTAAACATTAGCACTGCCCAACGTAGCATGTATTCACCAAATTAAAGGGTGCAGCAATGCTGACATAACCTCTTTGTCCAATCCCAGTTCTTTGTGTGTCTTCATATAAATCACAATGTGCACAGGCTGTCACCGGAGAGGTTCTACCAGCTTAGATTACACGCTGCTAGTATAACATGCAATAATGCCATAGGGTAAGCCAAGGCCCCAGCAATGTATGCACTAATGAAACCATCACCAGATCTGCCTATCATCTCAGCGGTGAAACCACCAACAGATTAGGTATAGAACATACCATTAGAGTTAATGCACCTGAAAGAAAAATGAAGGTAAATTGCACTTAAACAGCAAAATGGAAGAACCAGAAATGGGATTCAGTAATGGTCAGATGAAGCTGAAACTCCCAAACCCATTCCAACCATTAAACTGCTACACTCTCCTTGATGACCTGTATCTGAGAAAAACATTGAAGCATCAGACAGCTCCCAACATGACCTGCTTTGTTGGACAGTCCTTGTCAGAGAGGTCAACCAACCCACTTGCCCATCTATCTCTCGTTTGGATTGAAGGGCAGGACAAAGTAGTTTTACTGAAAGGTAGGAGTTCAAGTACAGAAGGGGGATGGGTATGAGCATATTGGAAGAAGCACAACATTCATATTTTTTTTTTAAGAGTGGATTAAAACTCTTCTCCTTTTCTCGGCTATTTCATTCTGATTACAATCTGTTTTGGTTGCTTTAGTTGTTCTGGAGCACTTGACCTAGTAGCCAGGAAGTAAACACCTGCACTCCACCTCTGTCCTCCGAAAAACATCTGTATTGCCTCCTTTAACTCCCTCTCTACTTCCTGAGAAACTTGTGGCATCATTACTTAGGCCCACAAATAGAGAGTAGAACTCTGTTAAAACACAGAAATTAGAATTCAAAGCAGAAACTTGTGATTCAAAGCAAGCTGTGCTCTCTCACAGGTGCTTACTTACCAACCCTAGCCCTTTCAAGGGCCTGATAGTGCTTTGACCAATCACATACTGCCCACACACTTACCTTAGAGTTACAGATGTCAGGACAGCCTCAATATGCCCATTTCTTTCCACTGATGCAGCAATCAATGTGATACTGCTCTGTGCCAACAAGGTATTGTACCACATTGTGCTGAAATTCAAACAACTGGTGCAAGATGACTTGAATGAACTCCGAGTAACAGAGGATATTATTGCCGTCCCAAGGGTGAAGCGATGATGTTGTTAACTCCTCGGAAAAGGAGGAATATGTGTCACTCATCAGCAACGTTTGAGCTGCTTCAGGGACATACCACAAACGAACCACAGTGGAAAGCCTGTCTTTTATATGAGATGTGTATCTGAGGCCTCGAGAGATGGGACAGAGGGAAGTAGAAAGACTGAGTGCATGAGCATTCATGAGAGAGGAGCCAGGGGATTGAGAACTACTAAGGATATATGCTACCTCACATGGTAACAGGAAAGGATTAATGTCCTTCCTGCAGAAACACATTCAGAAATGCTGGTGCCAAGAGAGAGAGGTAGGAAGGTCTGTCAACAGTTGAAGAAGCTCCTAAGGATACTTCCACAGAATCTTGTGGTAACCTAAACTGTTTTGCGTGACTTTCACTAAGTGCATAATTTGTATGAGGTAAATATTTCAAATTGTTTAGTTTAAATATTTCAAAGTATTCTCTTCCTGTTCACAGATAAAAGATGAAGAAAGCACACTGCCAAATGTAATGTTAGTAACCTTCTGAAATCTCAGCATCCTGCTTTATAAACATTCTGTAACCGTAGGCAGATTGCTTCCAAGCAGTGTGTACCTAGGGCTAAAGCTCACATTACAGAATCATTTATGCTGGAGGGGATCTCCTGAGATCATCTAGTCCAACCCCCCAGATCAAACATAATCAGCTACAGCAAGTTGCCCAGGACTGTGTTCACTCATGTTTTTAGTATCTCTAGAAATGGAGACTCTACAACATCTCTGGGCAACCTGTGCCAGTGTTTGACCATCCTCACACTGGAGAAAAAAATAAAATAAAATAAAAAGAAAATCTTACATTCCAATGAATTTCATGTGTTTTAATTTGCATCCATTGCCACTTGTCCTGTCACTGGGCACCACTGAGAAGAGTCTGACTCTCTCATCTTCATTCCCTTCCATCAGGTATTTATACATGTTGGTAAGATCCCTCCCTGAGCCTTCTTTTCTCCAGACTGAATACTCCCAGCTCTCTCAGCCTTTCCTTATAGGAGAGAAGATCCAGTCCCTCAATAATCTTAGCAAACCTGCGCTGGATGCACTCCAGTAAGTCCATACTTTCTTGTGCTGGGGAGTACAGAACTGGTTGCAGTACTCTGGAATTTAAACAATCCTTATACAGACACCAGGTCACAAATAGAGAAGAAAAAGTAAAAACATAACTATAAATGGACAGATATGAAATTGCAATGAGGGGGAAGGAAGCCAACAGCCCTTAGAGATTTTTGTTGTCATACAAGAAACAACTTCAAGGCTGAGGAAGGCACACTGCTGAACTAGAGTACAGATTTTTGTTCGGGTGCTGTCCTGCAGCCTGGAGAACTATGTTTAGGTCTCTGCTCTGTCTCAGGTGAAGGAGAAGAGCTAGCCCAAGAGCTAGCACATAGCAGAGCCCTTTCCTTGGGCTTTTCCACCTTGCTTTCTCTGGCTTTTTCTGGTGAGGAATGCTGTGTGATCTGAACATATACTACACTGGCAAATTTAGGTGGGGGACCCCTGGTCTGTGGCTGCCAGCAGAATTTAGGGTTAAGATACCTACCCAGAAGTTTGTATCTGCCAAACATTGTGTGATTCTGCCAGTTCACTGACAGAGTTGCAGATGTCCCTAGGATTTTTAACAGCGGAAATTTAAAGACCTGTACAATTAGATAGCAAAGCAGTACCAACAACAGTGGTGCATATACGTTGATGTCATGAACCCAAATGCCAAATTATCCCTGTTATTAACCTGTTCTCTAGCCAGTAAAGTTGCTTTAATCTCGTTTGCTTTTTTTGTCTCAGTGGTAAATAATGCACAGCCCATTTAAGAAAACTGCAGCAGATCCTCAGGTGACGGCAAACAGCTTTACTCAAGTCACCTAACTGGAATGTAGTTTGCACCCTTGCAGGAGTTTTTGCTCAGGAAGACCCTGAGACTGAATGCCATCCATCTCATTTTTAAAGTTCAATTGGCAGAAACACAGATCCCCCAAACAGTAGTGTAATATGACAAAAACACTTCTTACAAATCACTGTTCTCCATTAAGTGCCCTCTCCAAGGGACAGTCTCCTACAGACTCACCTCCAACTACAAGCACTGCAAGATGTGCCTGTAACATGGAGGACTACAAGGTTACACAGGTGGTCTTCAACACCATGAATCTTTTATCTGCAACAGGGTTAGTCTGTATTTACACTTCTGTGAGGGTGCAGAGAATGAATTGTGTATCTTGAATATTACTTGAAGAATATTTGCTGCCTTGTCCTTTTGTATACTACGTTTTTAATACATATTACTTCTGTTGCTTGGTTACTCTCGAACCTTCCAGTGCAGTTTTTAAAAATACATTTATTGTCTTGCCCATTCAGTCTCTACTCAAAAAGAAGCGATCAAGGAAGCAGTGCTAGGCAACACAGACCTGGATGCGGACTGTTGCAAACACCATGGAGAACTCACTGACCTGCTTGCTCATCACTCCCCAAGCCCTTAGCTGCTGTATCTGATATGTAAGAACAACTGTCTCATGTCAGAGGTGACTGTCCTGCCTAAAACTGCCCCAGAATTATCCCAAAGTATGTCTGATGAGGAAAGACCAGTTATGGGTTCAGAATTTCCAGTGTTTACATTAATAGAAACATAAACCATGGAGTAGGAGCTCTAGAATCAAACATCATACGTTAGTGACAATATGACACTAAAGACTGACTTTCCCTTCCCCTTCTGCTGTAAGTTGCTGACAAGTGCTCCAAATAGAGGTGGATATGCAAGTACATGCAAATGATTCCAAAATAATAAGAATAAGAAACAAGAATAAGAATATGTGCAAATCTCAGAGCTCCAAGATGGACATGAAACATGAATTTACTTGGTGTGAGATCATTCTCAACAAGCAATTTCATTCTGTCTGTGACATGGAGGATGGTGTTTGACTGCCTGACTTCCATGTAAATCAAGTATGCACAAGAGATGCTCTTGGACCAGCATCCTGGCTAATTTTCACACCCACACCACATTGGATTGCAAGCCCTGGTCTGAATGCTGACCCAGTACTCTTGGATGGCCAGAAGTTGAGAATCGCTTTTTAAGAAAGTTGGAAGTTTTACAGATGACTTAGAGATCAAGGCACCATTTGGAACTGGAGAAGAAAGCTGTTGCGTAGTCACAGCCTTCACCTCATCTCAGCAGCTGAAGGGAAAAACAAAGGTCTCTTTGGCTGGTGACGATGCTCATCTTCAACATAAGCACAAGGTTCGAGCTCATAAGCAAAAGATTGTTTTTCTGTGAGAATCATTTGAGAGCTAAATTCTGAAGCTTAGGCTTCTGTGTTGTGCGCTTACTCTTGACTCAAGTGGGAGGGAACATGAAGAGCAATAAATAGAAGTCCTACAGACAAAGAGCAATTCAGCCTTGAAAGAAAAGGTCTATGAGGTTAAAAAAAAAAAAAAAAAAAAAACCACAATAGGGGCTGTATCTAAAAAAGGGAATATAAAAGGATGAAAGCTACATCATTTCCCATTAAGTCAGAGAGTGATGCACATTTTATACTCAGGAGTTTTGAAACCAGCAGGCCCAGATCCCTGGTGGCACAAACCTTTTTTTTTTTTTTTTCACTAGTGTGTTGTTCTAGTTTTCATTCATTAAAGACAGCGCATGAACAGAACTGTGTTATTTATAACTCATGGCATGTGAACACCCAGGACTCCTCTACCTCATCTGCTTTGTCAGTGTAAATCAAAATCATCTTCTCTCACGAGCGTGTTCATAAGTTTAATACCTTGGGCAGTCAAACTCCTTCCTGCTCTGTGTGGATGAACAGCAACCACTAAACCTGCATATAGTCAGAGCCTGGTGTTGTTATGACTGTTTTTTCTAATGTTTTAGCACCTCTGACTCAGGCAAGCAGAATCCAGTCCCTGCTTAGTCACAAATCTTGTCCATGGCCTTGGCAAGACAGTCATCCTCAAAAACGGCTGTCACTGCTGCCCCCAGACCAGCCCGCACGCAGTAGGATGTCTCCTGTGCTCCAGAGCCTGGGCCTGGCACTCCCCCATCAGCTCCCGTTGCTGCTATGTGATGAAGGGCCTCCCTCGGTGGGAGCTATGGCCCCAGCACGGATCCACAGCAGTGAGAGTCGTCCAAGGAGGCAGCAGAGGCAAGTGTGACTGAGGAGTGATTTGTGCTGGGTACAGCTGCAGCAGGGTAGGACGGGACAAACCGGAGAGCTACAGCCCTGCTCTGAGCTGCAAGTGAAGACACAGGTTACCAAGTGACACAAGTCTTGTTCAGCAGATGCCAAAAACCACTAGTGACATCCACCCCCTTCTCCCTAGCTCTCCCACAAAAGCCCACCATCTCTCTCCTGTTTGCCTAGTCCTAGAGACCAGACCCCCATGGCCTGCCCAAGGACCAGCTTTCCCAGTCTCTGTTAGTCCTCCAGAAGCTGGGTCCTACCCATGTGACCAGACACCTCACAGGGGGCCATGCCTTGCTGCCTGGGACCATGAAACAAGAGTGCTGTGCTGGTTTTGGCTGGGATAGTGTTAATTTTCTTCACAGCTAGTATGGGGCTAATTTTGGGTTTGTGCTGGAAATTGTGTTCGTAACACAGAGAAGTTTTAGTTCTTGCTGAGTTGTGATGACACAGAGCCAAGGCTTTTTCTGCTTCTCACCCACCCCACCAGTGAGTAGGCTGGGGGGGGCACAAGGAACTGGGAGGGGACACAGCCAGGACAGCTGAACCCAACTGACCCAAGTTCCATGCCCTATGATGTCATGCTCAGCGTGTAAAGCTGGGGGAAGAAGGAGGAAAGGAAAGACATTCAGAGTGACAGTGTTTGTCTTCCCAAGTAACTGTGATGGAGCCCTGCTTTCCTGGAGGTGGCTGAACACCTACCTGCCCATGGGAAAACCCACAAATTTTCTCCTTTGTACCCTTCTGATTCTCTCTCCCATCCCACCGGGGGAAGTGTGAGCTGGCGGCTGCATGGTGCTTCGTTCCCAGCTGTGGTTAAACCACGACAAGTACCTAGAAAACATCATCATAGGTAATTGTATGAGAATAGCAAAATTATTCTGCCCTGAAGAGCACAATTAAAAACCCTTTAACAGAGAAGTACCTGGATAAAGATGATACTTAACTCCACTCATTTATTACAGAATTTGCTTCTTGGTGGCTGAGGAAATGGGCTTGCCTTGCTAGGAGCTGGCTGCAGTCATGCTCAACAGCTTCAAAAGGCAAATAAGTGCCTACCCAGTGCCATCAATGCTTATTTTGCCTGGTGGGGCCCAGGCTCTGGTGCAGCTGGCTCTTGAGAAGGCTCAGGTTGCTTTGGAGCTCAACCAGAAATGTCAGAGCAGAGGCTGTGAGCAAACCTAAGAAAGCCCAGGAGTCTGACGGGATTTCAGGTTAGCTTTGCCTTTATTGTTTCAAGAGTAAGGAAAGCTCTGGTGCTTGTGTAGTACTGGCTAGGGAGAAAATGGTACAGGATTTTTCTGAAGGATTACAATGCTTTGCATTCTCACATTCTCTTATCCATGCTAACACTGTAAGCCACTCAGTAGTGTAGTAAGAAAAGCCATAATGGTATGAAAAGTTTTTTATTATTGCCCTATTATTTTATTTTTAATAATATCACTGCAAAGTATTACTTTATTATTGATTTTTATTTATTACTTAGCTTAAGGGAAGCTGAGGCACAGAGACATGACGAACTAAATCCTTCAAGCTCCTCTAGGCCCGTTACCAATATTGACTGAAAGACTCTGCCCTGTGACTGATGTTTCAGAGCCTCATAAAAGACAGAGTGTGTTCACGCGCGCGCACACACACACACACACGGGGAAGGAACCTTTCCAACAAGATGTCTGAAATTAGGGGGTTACATGTGGGTATTTGACATACGCAGAGCTGCAGCCCAGCTAGGTTTTCTTTTTTGGCATGGCTGTATGTTCAAGAAACAGTTGCTGAGCAGCCTCTCCTGGTAGAAAAGATTTACTGCTTTTCCAGAAGAATTTGGGTTCAAAGGGTTTAATTCCACCTACAGTCACAGTAACAAAATTTTTCTCTATCACTTCACCACGGTGCCAGTGAAAATCTTAATGGATTTACAAATACAATCAAACAGCTCATCTGTTAAGTTGAACAACGATTAAGATCCAAGAGTTTCTTTTTATAAAATCAGATGTCTGAGAAGTTTTGTTTTTTTTTTTTTTTTAAGAAATGTAGAATCCCTTGATTGGAAAGGACCTTTAAGATCGAGTCCAACCATGCCAAACCACTACCAAACCATGTCCCCAAGCACCTCATCTACCCATCTTTTAAATATCTCCAGGGATGGTGACTCAACCACCTCCCTGGGCAGCCTGTTCCAGTGCCTGACAACCCTTTCAGTAAAAAAATGTTTCTCAATATCCAATCTAAACCTCTCCTGGTGTAACTTGGGGCCATTTCCTCTTGTCCTTTTGCCTGTTACGTGGGAGAAGAGACCCACACCCACCTCACTACAACCTCCTTTCAGGCAGCTGTAGAGAGCGATAAGGTCTCCCCTCAGCCTCCTTTTCTCCAGACTGAACAACCCCAATTCCCCAGGTTCGTTAAGCAGGACCTGCCCTTCATAAATCCATGTTGACTGGGCCCGATCATCCGGTTGTTCTGTAAATTGTGTGTAATGGCACCCAAGATGATTTGTTCCATGATCTGATTAAAACAATTTCCCATTGCTTTAAAAAGTTCATGACCTACAATGTTGCACGCTCCACACACTTCTGTGAATTTTAGCTATCTGTACAGAATATGAATTCCCTTTTCAAGTAAACATTTTTAAGGACATTCTCTGATATTATGAAAAACACCTAAGCATGTGTAATTGTTTTGCTGAATCTAATCATCATGCAAGATTAGTCACAGTCAAGCCTTGTGGACACTTAAAAATTTGGCGGTTTTTAACCATGTAGAAATGTCATTACAGCATTTAATTATTTAATTATGCATTTTCTAAGTTACAGGTGGTATAGTTAAAGCATGTTAAAGCCAGCTCTGTACATATTTTAAAGTTGAGTCTTTGCCAGTCTCCACACTATCCTCTGAGCTACTGGGAGAATCTGATGTTTAGATCAGTTAAATTAGTATCAAAAATGACATAAAAACTGCACCGGCATCATCTCACCGAGACAGTATCGTATTATTTATCCCAGCGCACAGAGATGCAGGCAGAATAGAAGGCATTGTTTCAAGATGCTGACCATCAAGGTTTCTTCTACCACCTTAATGTTGGGGGACCAACCAACCAACTGCAAAGAAAAGGGATCAAATCTTGCAACATTTTTATCAAGGCCAATTCTCATACTGTAACACACAGTGAATTAACACATTATGCATATCAGCCTTGACTTAGTAAACCTCACAACTGGAGACTAGCAAGATAATCAGAGCGTTTCTGTTGCTTGAGAAGAAGGAAGAAAAATTAAGATATTTCTTTGTGTTTTGGTTATCAGAGAAGACATCTTTGAGACTGAGTTTGATAAGCAAATATCAAACTCTATTTCCAAAAGCAATAAGAAGTCAAATCTTAGTATGACAGATAACAGATAGGCAGACTGGTTATGGGTAGGAGAATTCTCTTTAATTTCTCCCAGAGAGTGAATGAAGAGGTAAACTGATCTTTGCTGAGGCCACAGTTTCCCATATATTTCTTTCAGAGACTCTGCTGGTTTGTCCTGCTGCGGCCAGACTTCCTCACTTGTTTGTTCTGTCTCCTTCAGCTGAGTCAGGACAGCTGCGCCTGTAGTTGCATGATGAACTGAGTCAGGAAGGAGATCCAGTAACCTGGATCCTTGGAACCAGCAAACCATTAATTATCCAGTTCCTGTTCTAATTTGCTACATCTGTGCAAAACCAGGTATCCTGGCACATCTTAGGAGACAGAGCAGGATACGGATGGAATAGCTGCTGGAAAGAGGGGTGAAGGACAGCTTAAGCCACTCCGTGACCAAAATGTAAATGCATACAAAAATAAATAAAAAAAAATCATAGGACATACATAAACACAAGGAGTTCTTTATCCCAGGTAAAACCATGACTCCTGGCTGTTTTTCAGAGATTATATTTTTCTGGAGGTAACAGTTTTGTCATCAATTCCAAGTATTTCAATACCTCATTAAGATTATTAGCAGGTTTTTGCAGGTTATAGACATGGAGAACAACATTTGATTCTAGCAGAACAGCATCCCAACAAAAATACCATATTTGTCAAAAATACCCCCAATTTGTTCAATTGCTGGGTACAAGTGAACTACATTTTCCAAATTAAGAACTGCAAAACACCCGGAGAAAGCCCAAACGTGTAATGTTTTCTTTTTAGGGTAGGCATTTCAGTGCAGGACTCAACTTTGACAGCAAGGCATTTTATCTGTTGAGAGAGGAGCTGATTTATTGTTGGTGGTTAATGTGGCCTTGGTTATATTAAGATGCATCACTTCAATTGTGGATGGCTTGGAAAACAGCACCACTTAATTTGCTTTGACTTTCCCTTGTCTCTGTGAGCAGCTAACACCAAGACACCTGATTTTTCCTTGTAGCAGCCACTTGTTAGTGTTTCCTGCCAGTATGATTAGTTTCTTCTGAAGCCTTAAATCCAGCATTTCCTTCTGAACAACTAGAAACAACTGCTCTGAAAATGAGAAAACTTGGGGAAATTATTGCTAAGCCTTATAAAACATTTCCTTTAATCGTTGAAGAAAGTGCAATGTCTATTGCTTTTTCACATATATCTTGATTTCCTGGAATGGTGCTATCATAGTCACAATTACAAGGATGTAAATTTGCTCAGCTAGAAGTACATATGGTAACACCTAAAATTGCCCTTAGTGCCAACCATAGATCTCAATGGCAATTACCCAGCACCTTCTGTGTCCTGTGCTTAAGTGCTCTCTTCCACGCAGATATCCCACAATTGATCCATGGTATGAAGTTCAATTTATAGAAAACAGTATTAGTTGCCAGTTTTTATATAAACAAGAGCTATTCTGAAAACATATTTCAAACATTTTTGCATTATAGCGACAGCTGATATTTCTGGAAATACTTTGTAGATAAATTCAGGATTTTGAAATGTCTGAGGAATGTAAACCCTTGCTGCTTGGAAGCTAACACAGTGTACTTAAACAAAAAAGCAATCTGAAGAAGGAAACAGCTTTTGGGGAAGCAAATACACTCAGTCATGTGGAAGTTTCCCCGGAGGCTAATAAAACTCTTGTCAAAACACTCCCAGTTCTTTGCCTTACTCTAAGCAGGTCCTTCAGTTTTTATACAGTAAAGAATTTGAAGGAATCTTCTCTTTCAGTTCTCCTCAAACTCTCACTCTATCCTTGTTATAAGTAGACAGGGAAACAGTTTCATTTTTTCAGTTGTGTTATACACTCCTAGAGCTTTTTCAGCAGCTGAGAACACAGGAGAAGGTAAATGAGCAGTAAAACACACCAGTGCCAACTCCTGGCTGCCCAGCTACCTGCCTCCCACGGGCAGCTGTGCATCCCAGCCCAGGGCGTGTGCTTTCCTATGTAATCCTGCAGTCATACAAATCCTGGGAGGAGAACTGCTTTGTTCTGTTGGCTTGTTGGTTTCGTGTTTGGTTTGGTTTTTTTTTTTTTTTTTTTTTTTTTAACAATAGGACAAAATCAGGAGAAAATGTTTCTCCAATTGGGATTTTACAATAAAAACAAGGCATACTGAGCTGCTTTTTTGCTTAGCTTTCTCTGGCTGTTTAGACTTTCCCTGACTCGTATCACAAGCTGGCTGAAACAGTATCTCCTTCAAAAAGGAAAGGGAGTGATACTAGTATTTTATAGATAGGAAGGTAAGCTGTGGGCTCGTCAGCCCCTGCATCTGATGGCCCTGGCTCGGGTCCAGGACCTGCTGCGAGGAGCACTCAGGGCCAGTTCCCCGAAACACAAGGGAAGCTCAGAAAGGCTTCATTTTCCTACCGACAGAGAAAGACACTGCCTGTGCTTTGGAAACAAACATCTCCATCCTTTCTCAGGAGGGCTGGATGCTTCCACACATAGCTTTACTCCTCAGCCCTGCAGTCTGTTTGGGCAGATGAACTTGCTTTACTGTCCTTCCCCTACATTAACTTCGCTGCAGAGATGAGTTTTGCAAAAGCAACGAATGTGAAGAGCTATTACTCAGCAACACAAAGAGGGCTCCAGCAGACCTGTTTGGATAGCTGTTCATAAAACATGTAATGAAAAACACTCCACCCCAAACATTTTTCAAGTCTTCAATGTTAATCTGAAAAATCTATGTTTACTTTCTTCTGTTTGCATGGCAAGTTAAAATTCAAGTGATTGCCTCCAGGGTAGGGGTATTGATCAAGTAATTCAGACAAAAGAGCACTTACTAGCAAAGCTCAGGGTGGCAGAAATAAAACCAGTGCGCTGCTTTATTCATGACCCTTATTGCCCTTTTCTGCATCTACACAAAGATCTGTTAAAAGCTATTCTTGGAGCTTCACACTTAATAGGAAGTAGCATCAATAAAAATTCAGGCCGAGGACAACAAGGAAAGATGGTTATGAGGAAAACTGCATTTGAAAACCTTCTCTCTTAACGTCAGTGTGGATCTTTGCATTAAATGCTATGAGCGCCTTAGGGCAATGACGTAGAGGCATTAGTGGTTAATGTAGTGGGATGTGCTCCTTTGTAATTGCTTCCTGTCATTTCTGCAGTGTCTGTGGGATACTGTGAAGAGACAGGGCACAGTTTACAATCCCATGTCAACAGATCTTCTCAAACTTGGGAGGACATCTCTCTTTTTGAACAAATTGTCAAACTCCATTGTATTAACAAATTTACCTGGAGGGGCATGACCTCTGGTTGGCGAAAGGAAAAGGGGGCTACATAGAAGGCCTTGCCCTGGGACAGTACGTTTAGCCAAATTTCATTCACACCAGCCATCAAGTACAACGGTTTGCCTCCAATGGGACTGGTATAATCGCGCTCTCCTCATTTACATCTGCTGAGTTTGGCCTGTTGACTGTTCTCAGGAAAGTAAGCACTCAGAGGCAGAAGTGACATTGAAAAGAACAAAAAGAGCAAACACCATTACAAGAAGGTATGAAACAGCACTGAAAGGCCAAGAGAAAATGGAACTCAAGAGCATCACTGAAAGCCTCACGCTTAAAATAAATACCTTTAGTGCTCTAAAAGACACTTTCAGCACAGAGCACACAGGGATAGGCCCTAATGATGGTGAAGCATTTTTTTTAATGGAATAATTCCAGGAAACATTTCAGATCTGTTAAACATTACTAAAGAGATAAATAATACCAAGAATTGTATTTCCAAAAAGTTGTATCTGTATAAAGAACCTGTTTATACAATGGAGCACTACATTTCCATCCTCTCATGTCATACTTTGCTCTTCTATTACATTTCCCTCCACAAGTACCAAGTGTTTGTGCGCACATCTGTCACACGCACCACACACCCCCCATATACCCACAGGTAACTGTCACTGTCTGCCAGGTCGCCGCGCTATCTGGCTTTCCATCAGCTGCAACGGGGGGGATCCAGACCCGTACAATGCCGGTCATCGCAAAACAGACACCTAGCAACACCCGTGCTGAGGTCTTGCAAACACCCTGGCAGCACACCCTGTGGTGTTTCTTCTTCCATGGTTCAGCACACCATAGAATCACAGAACCATAGAATGGTCTGGGTTGGAAGGAACCCCAAGGATCACAGAGTTCCAACCCCCCTGCCACAGGCAGGGACACCAACCTCCTGGCCTGGATCTACACAAGGTTGCCCAGGGCCCCGTCCAACCTGGCCTTGAACACCTCCAGGCATGGGGCATCCACCCCCTCTCTGGGCAGCCTGTTCCAGCACCTCACCACCCTCTCTGTAAAAAACTTCCCCCTAATATCTAATTTAAACCTTCCCTCCTTCAGCTTCAATCCATTCCCCCTTGTCCTGCCATTTTCTACCCTTTTAAAAAAGTTGATTACCCTCCTGTTTGTATGCTCCTGTTTTTACGTTTGATTCCCGCCATGTTTGTACCATGCCTGCACCTTTTGCAGCCTCGACCTGCCACGTGGCCAAGCGGCCAGTGTTCCAGTGACCAGGGTACTGTGAACGGCCCTCAGGCTCACAGCTCCTTTCACTTTGGAACAGCCATAAGCCTCCCGAAGCCTGTGGCAAACACACGGTGTTTTCAAACAGAAGGGGTGAAAGGAAGAAAGGGAAGAAGTGCTGTGAGATTCACGGAGTAGTTGGAGCCACCAGCAAATCTTCAGTATCAACCACCTGCCAAGTGCTAAAGTCTAAAAGTGAAAGTTAAAGCTTTCAAATTGAAACAGCTGTTCCTAATTTTAGCTTTGTGCCCATGAGCTACAATGGACCAAGCCCTGTTTCCCTGTGTTCTGTGCTGAGGCACAGGTAGTCCATATCCCCAAAACTGAAGTAACTTTCCTCCTGCTGAGACAGGTGCACTTCTCCTCCCTGGAGGTTTCCTTCCACTCTTGGTCTGCAAGAGCCAAATTTAACACTTAGGCTCCTAGTACAGAATGAAATCAACAACTGAACAATTAGATACACAAATGGGAGCCTGAAAACTACATATAACTCTCTCTCAAATCCTCATGACAAACATCTAAGGAGCTTGAACTGCCTCCTTGCCTGTGGGGCCATAAATACATTTTTACCCTTCAGTAAATTCTGCTGTCATCTAATCACTCTGCTTCAGAGCAAAACAGCTTTGAAACCTGTTTATTTGCCACAGGAAGGCAGATTCATGAAGTCTTTTATAAGCTATGATAATACCAGATGGCTTAAAACACTACTGGCAGAAAATGGCGGAAAAAAAAAAACCCACATCACTTAATATCACATTTGGAAGGTTGGTAACAAAAATCACTAACAGGAAAGAAAGAAAACACCAGCAATAACAACTCAAACAAAATCCAAACAAACCCCAAACAAAAAGACTCAGAAAAAGAAAAAAAACTCTTGAGCCTGGGTCATCTTCAATTAGGAATGGAGTCCAAGGACACCAGCTAACGTGCTCCAGCTGGTATCTCATACTGGTGCCTTCCCGTTAAGTTCTCAGCTGGAGTGTCACAGGATGCAGAGTCTGTCTCCTCTGCTCTCGGGACCAAGCTGGAGACATCAGGAGCACCCCTGGAATGCTTTACTATCCCGAAGAGAAATGGAACTTCTTTGACACTTTCCTCAGGTCGCGATAAAAACTCTTGAGCCTGGGTCATCTTCAATTAGGAATGGAGTCCAAGGACACCAGCTAACGTGCTCCAGCTGGTATCTCATACTGGTGCCTTCCCGTTAAGTTCTCAGCTGGAGTGTCACAGGATGCAGAGTCTGTCTCCTCTGCTCTCGGGACCAAGCTGGAGACATCAGGAGCACCCCTGGAATGCTTTACTATCGCGGAATGGAACTTCTTTGACACTTTCCTCGGGTCGCGATTCCAGCTCGTGCCATCCCGTACGACCTCCCTAGGGCTCATCCGAGCAAAGCGAAGCTTGCTATCCTGGCCACACGGATATAAGCTTGAATTACAGCAGGGGGAAACTCGGAGAACTGCAAACACTTACTAGTAGTTTTTAATATAACTCTTTTATTCCAAGTGACAGATGACTCAAAAATCCAGGGAAGCACACACTGCAAATCAGAGGAGTTCACAACTTTATCACTTTTGATCTATGAAAGCAAGCAGTGGGAACAAGTAAAATAAATTTCTCTAATTTTTCATACATTCCAGGGATGATCAATGACTAACTCCAAGCTCTTCCCTGTTTATCCTCTGTGCTCCGTATTTCCCCTCAGCACAGCATTTATTCAGATATCCTTGATCTTTTTATAAGCAATGCTCAGAAAAGCTGAGAAGCTTGTCCACCTTGCTTGCAAAGAAAAAAAACCCTCTTGCTTTCTCATTTTGCTTATACAGAACTTCCTTAAGAAAAAAATCAAGAGCTTTTAAATAAAAACACTGAAATTGGAAGTTAATTCACATGAGGTCTTGCTTAAAAAGAAAAAAAAAAAAAAAAAAAGAGGAGCTGCACAGGGTGGGAGGCAGCTTCCTTCTCAAGTGAAGGGACACTGCTTGACAGAACCGTCACCCAGCACGGCCACAAAACACAGCAGAAAATTATTTACCTGTCACACGTCCCATCAGTCAGGGCTGTGGCACCGTGTTTCCGGCTACCCAGTACTTCACCTTCTAACATCTCTCTTCAGATGCTTGTAACTAAGTGCCTGTGACGTGGGCGGCACGCAGGCATCCTGAAAGGAATGAATTATTTTGCATTCTCCGCAGGGTTTGGAAGATAATGAAGTTTTAAAATCTCCACTGAATGTGGAGGTAAGAAATACATATGCTGTAACTAAATGTGGGAACAGGCCCATGGGAGACGCAGTCTGTGATCGTACAGTTAAAGAACACTTTGTTGATACACAAGAGGTTTATCAGCGAGGTTAATTTATTTCCTAGCTTTTGACCTCCATGGAATTTTAAAGCTTGCCTTTTTTTCACCCTCCTTCAGTATCAGACTTTTTTTAATTTTTGAGGTACAGCTGTACAGCCAGGTAAGTAAAAAGCTTGAACAGTCAACTTCTGTTATTTTGGGAGACTGTTTTTTACATTATATTTATAGGTAGAGAAAACCAACTCAAGGAACAAATTAGGATATTTATTTATGTATTGTTACAAATTTGTGTACTTTCCATTAAACATATTTAACAGGACAACCTATTTGCACTCAGGCCTTTTAGCATTTTAATAAGATAAAATATACACTTTTGGTGCCATATAAATTATGGTCAAAAATAATTCTGAGAGACACACTGAGGGGACAAGAACTTTAAGCAAAATAACTCAAGTTGAAATAGTCAATTCTCTTCAACAGTGGTTTCTATTTCATGAGATTATATTCTTTATACTAGCGAACTATATACAAACAATATCACAAAACAACTATAAATGCAAAAATGTAAAAAATATACACAAACATATGCACAAATTGCTGTTTCTGTCTGAGCTACGGTAAGAAATCCAGTACAAATGTATGATTTGTATTTATGTACTTGATTTGTAGTATCTAATTTTTTAATTGTAAACAAGATTCAGCATGTAGAGCAACTTAAAACAGTTGTCAGAAGCTTAAATCATGAGGCCTGGAGACTCGAAGAACTATGCACACGAGGAACCAGACTGACATAAATACCCACACCTTTTCTGACAATGCTTATATTGCTGCGAGATTTAGGATATTTAAAAGATTTAGAAGTATTTAACTTCTCTAAACAAATTCTTACATTTCACTGTTTTACAAAATGTAGACATTTCAATATTTAAAGTAGAATCAGTATCACATTTGCAGGTATATTGATCATGTTCAGTAAGTGCATCTTGTTTATAGCTATTTAACAGCTTTTCGGTTTATAAAGAAACCTTTCTTGGCAACTCAATTAAGCAACTGTAAATGAAAGCAAGCAATGGATGTTCACAGGCAACCACTTAATGAAAAAATAAACCAGACGCATCCCTTAAGCGCTTATGAACTCACCGATGACATCGTTAGACAAGTACGCGTAGGATACACTGCATTGCTAAAAAGCTGTGGTATTTAGGAACTGTCAACTAATACTGGAAGAAAAAGGGAAGCTGCCTTTGCATGGAGGTGATGATTTGTTGCTGTCAGTCGCCGCTAAGATTCTTACGAAGCATGGGGGTTGGTCTGGTTTGTTCTTTTCCAAAAGATGGTTCTTTTTTCAGGTACTTCCCAGGCACTCATCATTGCGTTATCTGCAGTGCCAGGATGCTTAAGAAAATGCAGGACGACAGTTCTATCAGGACAGTATCAGACTAAGTAAAAGTGGTAGCAGCAGTAGGGTTAGTCAGTTTAGCATCAGAGGACTTGTACCTTAAACACGGCCGTGCCAGTTTACACTCACTACAAGTATGAGAAGTGGTAGGATCTATAGCAAACTGATTTCAGTGGAAACTTCAACAATGTTTTTTGCAGATCTCCTCATGTTAACAATGTATCCGTAGCCTTCCCTTTCCAGGAAATACGTCCAGAGTCAAATCTCATTTTGTGTATTTTTTAAGTGCCTGAAAATTCTTAAAGTATTAAGCAGAGCACTTGATGAATCCCTTCTCATACAGGAGATATACTTTTTTATTTAAAACACAAGCCACTCCATACAAGACACATTCTGAAAACAAGGTCCTAATGTAAAGACTAGTTCAGTGATTTTTGTGGGGTTTTGTTCGTTTTTGAGGTTTGTCTTGTTTTTTTAAAAAAACATTTCAAACACTGCAAGATCATGTTACAGCTGAAAAACAATGCAGAACATATATCCAAAAATTAAGAAACTGCTTGTAAAAATAAAATGTTGGGGAGAAAATTTAAATCAATTTCACTTAAAAGGCTCAATAAAGTGCAAGCAGTAAATGCACGGGTTTACATAGTAAAAAGAGAAGTTTAATAAATTTGTACAATCTGTATTGCTGACAATGAGACACTCTATAAAAATGTTTCACCTTGACAGCATGCCCTCATATAAAAATATATTCAAATTGCATTGCAGTACAATCAGATCATGACAGAATTGAAAATGAAATGAACACTGAAATGCCACAGCTGCTTTTCAGCAATGTCAAAAAGAAAGAAAATATGTAGATTTATACTATGACAGTATACTCCCAATTACCTGGACGAACTGGACCAGCTGAAATCACATAGTATGGTAACTACAGATGGAAATGATGTGTGGCTACTTACTTGCGTTGACTCATCGCCACTTCCTCAGAAGGCATTCAGGAGTTGCCAAATTGCAAACATGGAACTTATTCCTGTGAAAAATGCTCAAGCTTTGAGCTCTAACTAAAGCAGAGCTCTCTAATTACTGGACAGAAGTATGAACTGCAGCAAGTACTTTTATGTCAGAAAAATATTCCACGTCATTAAATCTGCAGGTATTTTTCCTCTCGAAAGCATCTCCTGCTTACAGCAAGTTGTTTAATGGAAATAACCAGGTCTTTAAAGCATACCACAACTTGATGATTCCAGTGAATGAAAACAAAACTTTTTCACATCACCTGTCACCCAATGCAAGAATTTGCTTGTAACTGGAGTTTATGAAAAATAATAAAGCAGACTGCAGAATTCTTCCCAGCAGGGGGGTCATTTTCAAATCATTTACCCTCCAGCCAGGCTCTTTGGTGTTCAGGAATAGCTAGTATAATATCAAGATGAACAAGCAGTAACTATTTTCCTTCATACACTCCTATTTGTCCTGTAAAGAGCCTCAGAAAAGTTTTTGCTAGTGGCAGGTATTAAATAAAAGAGGTAAACTACTTCCTCATCACCCTTAGTGACTGAAGTCTGCTCAAAAGCATCCGACGTCCCTCATTCAGCGGAGAACTTTCACAGCCCATCTGCAGGATTTCCACTTAGGACAAGCACAGGACTATGACAAACTTATGGTCTGGCTAGTCACCCAAAGTGTTAAGCTGTTGAAATTCAAAATGAGTATTTTTCTAGTCAGAATAGTCTTTACTTTTTATCCTCCAGTTCTGCTAATACAAGGAAAAAAACGCTTATTCCTGCACAGCTAGTTCCAAGCATTTTAACTGCCCAGAAACGGTGCAATGTCACTTCCTTAATAAAGCTCCATGGAGACCCTGGTCACCTACTAAACTGTAAATAATGTCAGTACCAACTTCAATTTTTGAAGTTCTGTTGTCTTTTTTTTTTTTTAATCACCCATCCCCAGTTCAAATTAAACGACCCCAAATACTCATTGTCAAGTAACTGATGACGCACAATTTAAATTAAAAATATCTTGAGCAGCAACTTCGCAACAATATGAATTTTAAATAAAAGCAGATTATTAAAATAAAATCTGTATAGAATTTTAACTATGAAATTATGAAATAACTTGTTTTTACTTTACTTAGGATTTCTCATTCTTACAAAGAACTGTTGGCCACAATAATATTTAACTGCTGTTTTCATTAAGAATAGTTATTTTTAGCATTTTAATTAGTGTAACAGAAGACAAAAGTGTTTTTACATATAATGAGAAGTTTAGACAAATTTAAGACACTTTTCTGTAGGATCATCAACAAATGATGCTCTTTTCAATAATTTGTGTAAGCTTCTAAACCACATAAAGGATAATGCACATTACATTTTATTCACACTATAAAAAAAGCACAATATACAGGCCATATCCTTTAAAGTGCAACACAATAGAACATTTCTGCAACATTCAGGTTCTTCAAAGACCCACAAAAGTAGGTATTTAATATTTAGGAACAAATCCTGTTCATAGGTGTATCAACATGGAATCTAAATTCTGAATAGTTATCAAGCTTGCGCTCGCCGTAAGTGCCACGCTAAAAGCAATGCTTATGACCACTAAAGGGTGTTATCTTATCTGCTTCCACATTACACAGCCTTCATGTCTCATGTCCAAAATGAAAGCTTTTATCCTCTAGTCAGTGAAGAGCATGTGCAGAGCCCTTTATTGAAGACAGTTCTTTGACTATGCTCAGAAAACATTTTTAAAGTACACTTAGTTTCACCATACAGACTACTGCTTCAGATGTTAAATCTACCAAGAAAAATATGGTAAACGGAATAGAGCAAGCATGTCTCTGAGTGGGCAGCGCATGCTTCGCTATGTTTGGCACTATCTACCAAATGTATTGGTAACACACAGCATAAGCAAGTACCAATTTGCTTTTCACTTCATAAATATTTTTGGTTGGATGTTTTGCTAGGAATAGTTGAAAACCTCATTTGTTCCTGAGATGAGCATGACAAAACAAAGTGAGCTCCATCTACAGCTGCCAACAGGACAATCTTCTGCATTTCCAGCCTTGCTACCTGCCTGCTGAGCCAGATTTATAATCTCAATCCTCCCCAAGGCGCCACTTCTGAGACTCTTCTTGACGCACATCTGGCCTGATCTGGTTTCTCATTCCACCTAGAACATTTGAGGTTGCCTCTGTTGCAACAATGAAAGGTTTCACCACAGTTGGGGGGATTTGGCGGAGGACTCCTCCTACTGCTCCAGTTACTCCTCTGTTTTCATGCTCACGAGCGGCAGTCTCATAGATGGTTTGGGCTGTGTCCGTAATCCCCTTCAAGAAATTAACAGAAATTAGTTACATTGAAAAAGAAAAAGCAACCTCTCCTAATTTTAAGGGAAAGCTAAACTGCTTCTCTGTGGTCTGTATTATAACAAATATAGTACAACTATACTGATTCAAATGGAACTTAGTTCTTCTAATGAGGCTTAAAATAACACTGCTACGAACTTACAGATGAAAATGCTTCATGTAACTTCTGGTGGCACTTCTTGTGTATAATGTAAACTGTGAGGTACTGAGAGTTATTAAAAAAAATTACAAAATTCACTGAGAACTCCCCAGCTGAGACCTAACTTCCTAGACACGGTATCAGATGCAACTCACTGAAAGTACAATACGAAAAGTACAATAAAAACAGGTCAGCATTCTAATTTTTAATACGCTGTCATGGTAAAGAGCTTTCACTTGTTTTAAATCCAGCATTATGCTTAACTCTAACAACCTCAGAATTAGCAGTAAGGGGAAGGGGCAAGAAGGGAAGGACGGACGACATGGGGCAGGAAATCAGAACAACTGTAAACCGTCACAACTGTAGAACACAAGTCTTATTCACGATTATCTGATTAACATCTTAGTTTATTTCTGCTTCTCTGATTTTTCCATGAAAGATTTCTGTTGGTTTACGATTATTGATGAAGACTGTCTTGTTCAAAACTGAAATTCCCTTCTTCATTTGGTCAGCTTAATCTAACATCTGATATTTTATTTGCTGCCTTAGGAAAAAATAATTCTTAAGTTTGTCTAAGTACAATTACTTTTGCACTCACCTCTTTGACTACACTGTACGCTTTGGCTACACCTTCTCGTAGATCTACTGGCTGATGAGCTAAACGATGGCGAGGGAATCGTTTGATCTTTTTTGCATCAATAAAAGTAGGCCCTGGTGATACCATGTCATACGCAGTTTCTGCAGCTGCCTGAAGATTGGGAGTGAATGCAAAACAGATAAGAAGTCTTACAGCATCTTAATCACAAATTTAAACTAACAGGGTGATGTAACAGAAAAAAAAGAATTCTAATTCCACAAATAATACTCATTTACATCAGACAGGTTTTGTACAAGAACTTCTAGAATAGGTGCAGCTGTAACTATACATTAAGTTCCATAACGAAAGAACAAATGTTGCAGGTTTTGGTAGGGTTTTCTGCCCTGCAAACTGCTATTCCTTCAAACGCATCCTCTAATCTGCAAAAAACACTCAAGAGAGAAACTGAAATATTCGATCAACAGTATGTTTTTCTTACAAACACACAAGCATACACATAAGTTTACTGTATATGTTCAAGCTTAGGCACATCTACAATTTTTGCAAAATTAGGTTGTAAAAGTGTATTTTCATTATGTATTTTATGTTAAGGAACATAAATTTAACAACACTTTAATCCAAGATTACTTTAGGATTAAATCCAGAAAGCTTTATAGACTTCATGTATATCAAACATTTGGGGTTGTTTTGTTTTGCTTTAGTTTGGATTTTTGTTTGTTTGTTTGTGGGGTTTTTTTGTTTGTGGGGGTTTTTTGTGTTTTGTTTTGAGTTTCATTGGGTTTTTTTTAAATAAGCACAGATAAAATGACACGTTAAAGTTAAGAAAATACACATATGCAAAGAACTCATCTTTTGCATTATCAGTGACTTTTTTAGTGTAGATGAGTATTTTAGTATCAAACTGTACATAGTGATACATTAAAGACATTAAGAAACATGCAACAGCTTGGGTGTTCAGCAATATTTTAACACAATTTTCTAACCATTGCATTTGATGTCACCTCACAGACTGCTCCAAGCTTTGCCCTGTCTCTGCCTTCTTATTTATACAGCCGCTTTTTTTTTTCTTTGTAAAGACATGCTTGCAGCCTTAAATATATAGCATTAAGATATTAGCTTAATATAAAGCACTTACTAGCAACACTTCTCATTTTATGTCTAATTCCAGAAGTAATACACTATACCTGTATAGTCTGAACCATTCTGTTTGTTAGCTCCAGTGCTGCCATTGCAGTGGAAGTACCAAAAGAGGCTGCTCCTCTTTGAAAGCCTCTTACAATGCGGCCATCCTTTCGGTACTGCTCTATCGGTAACCACACCAAGTCTTTCAGACCTTGGACTGAAAATGAAGACAGATCACCATAGTTAGAAAATTCTCTTCGATAAGCAGAATGCTTGAGAGGAAGACAATTGTGAACATCGATTATGTGGGTTTTTTGTTGAGGTTGGTTGGTTTGTTTAAAAAAAATGCCATGGGTGTCTGAATAGAAATAACAATCAACTTACCTAACTGCACTAGCGAATGCATAGGCCCTACTCCTCCCAAAATTCCTGGTAGCTGGTTTTTCTTTATATCATTAAGCCATTCACTGATGGCATAGGAGAACAATTTATCCACACCTAATAAACTGAAGTAAATAAAAATTATTTTTTTAAAAACATACAATTCCTAATAAGACAAATGCATTATTCATTGAAGTAATCAAAGATGTCATTTAAACAAACAGAAAGCTGTTTTCAAGGGTTATCTTTTGTTGCTGTCAGTTAATCCAAGTGTGTTTTATGAAGCCCATATACATGAAAGAGTTTCAAGACTGCATAATCACATCCAGGTCAATAGGAAGTAAACATACAATTAAAATCAAGAGTTTAGGCACCAAGACTATCACATATATTAAATATTGTCCTAAAACCAGATGCCCTTCTTGAACACAATGTGTTTGATGAAAACTAGAATCAAGAAATATTCGTAAGGTCAAAAAGTGTTGTGAATTTTAGAAGTGCATCTTACCAGAGAATTTGATTTTTGCTTGCTACATTCAGTTGTTCACCATAAACTTATTCTATTTGCAATACCAATGTTAATCTACAGTTCGATAAACTTACCCATGTCTGTAACAAAGTCTCTTCAGCTTTAATTCTGAGCAGTTTAACTGAGCAAGTCCAATAAGAATCCCAGCTAGTGTCCCCTGTAAGTGAAATATTTTATCACATGAGTTTATTAATCCTGTACAATCTGTAGGGGAGAAATAATTTCATCATCTCAACTCTTTTTTGCAGGTATTTCTGTCTAAACTGATTCTCCCCCAGTCTCCCAAATGCTATTCATTACAGTGCTATGAATTATATTACAGGAAAACTTGCAAAATATGACATCTGGCTTAATTGGCTGCTCTTAAGAAAAACATCTGGATATGAGAACTTCTTCGGAAATATTAATGTATAACAAACTATGTAAACATAGCTCTGTCATTAGCATGTTCCAGGCATTCTAAAGTGCTATTTCATGTTTTGATTTCTTTGGTAGCAATGCAAATTCAAAAAGTTGCTGCTTTTACTTCTCCACTTTTTCAGCATTACTGTCTCCCACAGTGTTCTCCTACAGAAGCTCACGGCTTGGACAGGTGTACTCTTTGCTGGGTAAAAACTGGCTGGATGGCCAAGCCCAGAGTTGTGGTGAATGGAGTTAAATCCAGTTGGTGGCTGGTTATAAGTGGTGTTCCCCAGGGCTCAGTGCTGGGGCCAGTTCTGTTTAATATCTTTATCAATGACCTGGATGAGGGGATCGAGTGCACCCTCAGTAAGTTTGCAGATGACACCAAGTTGGG
>KL262573.1:24385-35497 GCA_000699545.1 Podiceps cristatus | reverse complement strand
TTCTATGATTCTATGATTCTATGATTCTATGATTGTATGATTCTATGATACAGGCTTGGGGAGGAGTGGCGGGAAAGCTGCCCAGCAGAAAAGGACCTGGGGGTGTTGGTCAACAGCCAGCTGAATATGAGCCAGCAGTGTGACCAGGCGGCCAAGAAGGCCAATGGCATCCTGGCTTGTATCAGGGGAGGTTTAGATTGGATATTGGGAAGCATTTCTTTACTGAAAGAGTGGTCAAGCACTGGAACAGGCTGCCCAGGGAAGTGGTGGAGTCGCCATCCCTGGACATGTTCAAAAAACGAATAGACATGGCACTTCGGGACATGGTTTAGTAGGCATGGTGGTGGTGTTGGGTTGATGGTTGGACTTGATGATCTTAGAGGTCTTTTCCAACCTTAATGATTCTATGACTCATACTGATTTGCCATGACACAGTACAAATCTCGTTGTTCAAACAGGATTTTTTGAGGTCTGCTCTGTAAAGTCAATATGATAAGCAATACATAGTTTAAAAAGCACTGTGAGCATTTTTTTAATCCATATTAGGTTCTGCCATTGCCATACATTGCTAGACTGCAAGCGAAGGAAACAAACTGGAAAAAAAAATAAAAAAAATAACAACAATATTTTTTTCTGGCATTAATGAGGAAGAAAATAAAATGCACAATTCTGGTAGACGATAGTGGTATCATCCTTTGATGGGCACCAAAGCTGTGCAGAAAGATCTCCAGCCAGTCACTGAGTTGATAAGTGTGACTTTTAATTCTCATTCTGAGTTAATCATACCTGGAAGATCCACCCTCTACTTTACAAATTAAGAGTAAAACAAGGTTAAGCTTCGTTGAAACTAAGTTCTGTATTTCTCAATATCACATCAATAACGAGTACAAAGCATAAAAATATACCCCAACGCATGGGGAGAAAAAACCAAAACAAACAGCAGCAGGTTTTTGTTCTACAGCATCAGTATTATACACAGACCTGATCCATTGATACATGCTTGCCATGGTAATCAAGCCGTATTGGAACTTCTGATGTAAAACGAAATTCTCTGGGATAAACAAAGAAAATTTTACAGTAAGAAACAGGAAAAGGAAATAAAACACATGATCTTGTGATATGTTAACCTCGTACCTCTCCCATGATAACCTTTCCCTTTATATACTCTCATCCCTGGTTATATTAGATCTAAATTACATTGGTAGACCTAAGAGTACAGAGACTGCTCTTTTTATTTATTTGTAAAACTCTCATTACTGGTTCTGTACATAGCAGAACTTTAATTAATTTTATTTTCTTGTGTACAGTAGTGTGCAAGAGTTAATAAAAAAATCATTACTTTCCAGTGATAAAAAAAATATATTTGATTTCCATAATCAGTCAATAAACAAACAAAAAATATGGACCTTGTCATAAGGTCTGAATAGTTTGTCATCACACTTTCTTAAAACATTCAGCAGAACAGCTGTGTGTCACTGAACATTTTTAAGAAAAGTTTACCTGAAAAATACTGGCTGATCACCATATGATGTTACTTCCTGTGAGAAATGATGATCCTCTCCGTTAACCACATCCATAGAATCAATGCTACCATTTTCATTTGCTTGCTTGTGTGATGAGAAAGAAATGACTGGACTTGGATCCTTAAGGCCACTGACATGCCTTGGCAAACTACACATAACTTCAGCACCAGGAGACTTTTTAACTAAGATAAGAAGTTATACACAGTAAACTGACTCATATTTTTCATAGTGATTACAAAAAACTTTGCATTTATACAATTACTGTGTCGTTAGAAAGCTCTAATGCTTATTAATAGGATCACTAGCAGGACAATATTTAGATTCTTAGTAAGATAGTATCTTAGTTATCAACAAATTATTACAGGAAGCTTAAATTGAGGTTTATGCAGCAGCATAAATAATCCAGCTACTTTTAATGGCAGTGTTGCAGAGTACTTCATTACCTATGCATTTCAGTATAAGTATAGCTGCTAACAATTAATAGAGAGAACACCCTTTTCACTATTATACTGGGGTTTGCATCAGATGGTGTAGATGATCAGAAATACTGCTTTAACTGTATACATATATCATACTGCTCATTTATAATCTTGAACTCTGTTCCTTCCTCTAGGAGTTACACAACTTCAAGCTATTAGACAGACAAACTCATTTATGAAAGAGGTAATAAATAATGTACGTTTTATCTAAGAATAACTCTTAATATTATAGTTTGTGTTGCATTAAATCTTGTTGCTACTGTTGGGGTTTGGTCACTAACATAAGTTCTTTTACACACACCAAATTCACATGTGAATTCATAGAAATGTACACATGTTAAAGGAGAAAGAAGCAGCACTTTCATAATAGATTTTTGAAAAGTATACCTTCAGGATCTGGAGTAACTAAGAGTTCTACTTCTGTAGAGAGGCTAGTGAAAAAATCCTTCAGGAAAAACAAGGCATCCTAAAGTCAAAATTAAAATACGATCAGGTTAAAAAAAAAAAATCAAACAAAAAACAAACAAAAGACCACCCCAATTCTCTAAAATATTATCTACTATTCCAGCTCTTTATTTCTACACAGAGATGAGTCAAAACACATTTCTTCTTTTTGATCCTTTAACAAGTGCAGAAGCCACATAGAAATATAAGACAGAAACCAGAAAGAGCCTCTTGGTCATTGCCCCCTGCTACATATAATATGATTTCATAATCTATCTAGCTCTGTCTTAAAACTCCAGGGTTGTTTTCATCATCATCTCTCATTTTGGCAACTGTTCCAGAACCCAAGCGTTTTAATGGATATAAACTTTTCTCTTAATTCCAATACAAGGGTATTCAAGAATATTTTATATTCATCTCTAACACTGCCAATGTCAGCCAAATTCTTCCAGATCAGATCTCACCACTGCTTCATTAAACAACATTAATATCTCTGCTGTTAGTGTCTTGTCAGTCAGATGCATCACACTGTTGCCTTGTTCACCTGATAATTAATGACCTTCTTCTCTTTTTTTGTTTGTTGTTTGTTTGTTTCCAACTGATAAACAGTAGTAATAACAAGAAATTCTAACATGACTGCATGTAGCGTGCTTCCAAGAAAGCTGTCGTTGTAAAGCTGAATTTTGTTTATGGTACAAAAGATAAAAGAAAAGTAATCAAGAGGGAACATATCTCCTTACTAGATGGCAGTATTTATTTTTCTAAATCAAATTATTACAAACTATACAGAGTTCAATTTTTCTAACAGTAAAATGAAAATCTGGTCTCTAATGTGTGCTACAGGAAACAGAAAGTAGGTATGGAGCTCCTAATTGTGCTTTTGAAAAAAACCCACATCTCTGCAGATGACAAATTAAGCCTCAAAGAGTAGTAACTGCACTTTGAGTGCCCTTGACTAAACTGTTGAAAACATATATTCACAAATACAGAGTAGCAGAGATCCAAAGATATGCATGATTGATCATAAATAGAAAAGGTACCAAACCAAGGAAACAACCACATAAAATATATACAATGGTTATAAGAATGTGGTAAAGAATCCAGTAAAAAAATCTCAGGTGTTTTTTGTTTGTTTGTTTGTTTGTTTGTTTTTGTTTTTTTTTTCCCATTAGCACAACTAACCTGGTCAATATTGAGGCGAAGCGGCATTAGTGAAACACGTAAACAACATTCCTGTGGGGATCTGCCAGACTCTGGACGGACATGTAATGCTTTAACTGTTAACTGTGAAAAAGCAATAAGATAAATAAAAGTAGTATTTTTATTTAGTACTGTAATGTACTAAATAATATACTGTAATGTATAAAATAGAATTATTAAATCTCAAAACACTAGCTAGGTAAAACATTTTCTACAAAACCTCTGTTGGTTTCTGATTCCACTTACCAATTATAAAGCTAGTGTTGAATAAATAACTTACTACGTATGTTACAAAAAAGAAAATTAAAATAAGAAAAAAAAAAAAGTCATAAATCCTTTATAGAACCGGTAAGACTGCAGTATATCATAAAACTACAACTCTGCATGTGCAGTGAAAAGTCTACAAATAGTCATCATACAAACAGATGTTTGTTCAAAACCAAAATCTGAAAGCTACCAAAGTAGTCCTGCACATCTACATTTTTAAACTGATAGAGTCTCAAAAACACACACTAATATTCAAACTGACTTTTAATTAGTTTTAATATCCAGAAGAAGTTAAGCTTCTTCTGGATATATAATTATCAATAATATAGTTATCAACAATTTATATTACTTCTATGTTCCATGACCTCATGTTCCTCCTTCTGCAAGATTAAGAAATGTATACAATCTCCACAACAATAGTCCAGCCACTATAATTATAATGAATTAACATATTCCATAACTGTACCATGTTTGAATGAGCTTTCCTGGGCATTTCCTTACTGCAGTAGAGATAGAGAAATTTATTCATCTGTGACGTAGCTAAGCGATCTCTAATCTCCAGGTCTTGAACAATAAAACCCTGCCGTGACACTGGCTGCTCCAACAGACTGGATTCACCTTCTGCACCACCTGGAGGGTATACCTCATGCTGGAATTTCACCTTTTAAAAAGGAAAGAAAACCAGCACAATTAGCTTCAGTGAAAAACAACCTTTAACAATAGAATATTACTTTAAAACCAAACCAAACAAACAAAAAAAACCCCCCACAAACCAAACAAAAAAACAAACAAGCAAAGAAAACCCCCACAAAAAAACCCAAAGCACCACACCACACACAAGAACTTAAAAAACTGTCTACTATTTTAAATTAACAGGAAAGTGAGGATTCCTGAAAACTGTTCAAATTTTTGCGTGTCTAGCAGTAGAAATCTTCCAATTCCTAGTTGTGTACATGCATTTTAGGATGCAAATTTGAGACAAAACAAAAAGTCAGTGTAAGACACAGAACAAGTTTTGCTTTTAGTTTTAATAGCAACTCTGCTTTTTTCTCTCAATCCTGACATGTTTCTTACGTTGAAGCCTGTACAGGGCAATCTTGCAATTCTTGAATACTGCACCTTCTATTCTTAAGAAAGTAAGGTTTCTTTCCTACCAAGATTTCTCGAGTAGCTTCTTCCAGTTTCAGTTTCCTTTTTCTTTATTCACTTTAGTCTGTATAAATTCTAATCCATTACTTTCCTTAAATTCCAACAAACTCTGAATTCTCTCCTTTTCCTCATCTCTTGATGTAGTTCCCCTTTTCAAAGACCTGTAGTTACCTACAAGCCATTCCCTGTCCCAGCAACCCCCACAGCATCCTGGCCTGCAAGTAATGAAGCAGAGCAGACATAGCAAGAACAACACTGGCCTCTACTGGCCAGATAGATAATGATAGATAGGTAAGTGTTGGAAGAGAAAAATGAAGGTTTATCACAAACACTGCTCAGAAACTTTACGTTTTTGACACTCTTCTCCTTAATTTCTTGTTTAAACATTATTATTATTAAGACCCGTACCAAGTTAGGGGTACAAGTAGGGGAGGAAAAAAAAAAGACTCAATACCAACATCAACTCATTAAATATCTGCAAATAAATATAGAGATTGCTATAGTTCTACATATGAAGTTTTCCCTGTGGAATATTTAGCATTTCCTTTTTTCCTCTTTTTTATTGGAATGTCATGGTTTTTCTAGAAAAGGCTAAAAAAGTACCAAACATTTCTGGCAAGTTTGAAGTGATAAAGGGATAAATTTTAAGCTCTAGAAACACACACAGACTATAAAACACCTTTAGTTTCATGTAGTACCTTTAATGTTTATGGAAATGTTTGAGAAAACCTTATTTTAAAAAGGTTTTGTTATGGATCCATTTTACATGAAATGTGGTTAACTCCTTGACAATATTCTTCACAGCGGCAGAATCAAGAACGTAGTTTCAATGTTAGAGCTAAGCACAGGCTTAAAAACAGCAGACACGTATGCCCAAAGGGTGCTAAATATGTTAGGGGAAATACAGGAAAGATATTGTGATATAACTGAATGTTATTTAATTTCATAGTAGGTGTATCAATTCGGAGTAGAACCAAAGACTGAAAAACAAAACAGCATTTGTGAAATGTGGTTATAATAAACAAAAACTTCAAGAATATTGTAACAAATGTCCATCTTTAGAAACATTTTTATTCAGCAAGTAAACAATACTGTGCTAGAAGAACAAATATATTGTTAAATTCTAAATTCATCACCTTCAAAGTGATTACTTAGATGTAGATACTAATGGAAGAAATCCTACTGAATTCTAATGGAAAGTTGTTATCAAAAAGCTATAAAATGTAAAAATATTCACACACAGACGTGCGTAGCTGAAGCTGTTTCTGTCATTCACCTTGCTTAACTGTATTTCCATTAGGAAGTCTGGGTTTCTTCCTCTTCCCCCACATGCTGTACTCCGTCCATGCCTCGTTGGTGTATGAGAAGGAGAACTATGGGGACTTCTGGGGAAATAGAAAAGAAAAATACACTTTGGCAGATTAAATGTAAAGTTATGTCACTGTTAATCTAATTCTAAAAGCCTGTATTTTTCACTGGATGTAACTTAGTATTTCAATAGTTACAAGAGGAAAATACTAGAAAATAGCGAAAAAATACTGGAAGTTGTGTTACTGTTAACCAAATAAATGCTTTGTTTTATTGTTTAAGTAATGCATACTTAAGCAGACTGCTAGGTGTATGCTTCCCACCAAATTAACATTCATAAAACACTTCCTTAATTTTGGCTGTGAAAATATTAATTACTCTTTAGCTTACATGAAATCCCGAAAACCAGACTCCAGCTACCATTCTCCTTAAGTCCCAATTTGTTTAGGAAAATTTAACTTCTAATATAACCCTTAAAGACAAACACATGCCCCATAAAACACCAAAACCAAACACAGCTTGTCCAGGAAAATACACTCTGGTGTATGGCGCTGAACTAAGAAGATTCTAGATGATCTCTAAGGTCCCTTGCCACCCAAATCATTCTGATTGATTCCTTGTGAGCAGGAGGCAAAGAAGCAAGTGAGGGAGACTCGAGACTGAATAGTGAGATTAATCTTAACTCAAAGGAAAATTAAGTATTTTTAAATGTTCTAATCTACAGAATTACATCAAATGCTTACATAAAACTTTTAGCTGGAGATGATGGTGGTGCAGTCCCGAAGTCCCTTCCACCATAAAGATGCCAAATAAGAGAGACTTCCTTTACAACATAGCGTACCAGAGGAACAGGAAAATGAAGGGGAGCTTTGCTTGTATCTGTTTTTTTCATAGGTTGGCTGAAATGATTTTCCTTTATGATAATTGCATCATCAACCATTATTTTTATTACTGGCTCTTCCTCTTTTTCCTAATTAAAAAAAAAAAAGTATATAGCATTGAGAAGGTGAAATCTGCTTTCTTCATTGAGATGTCCAATTCTTTCCTATGAAAACAAACAAAACTGTTCTGTACTGTAGGAATGATTCTTACAAAGTAACTTAAAAGCATGTAAAAATAAACTAGATGTTGAGAAGCAGTTAAAAAAAATCCTCATCCAAACTGTAAATAAAACAAAGCAGAAGCTGAAAACAAACAAACATGGAAGAGCCCAGGTTACCATATTAGCACTTTTGGAGGCAAACAAGCTCTAAAACAACTGGGCAAATACAGCTTCTAATCAGGGATCCAGAACTACTTCTGTCTATTAAGAAGAATACAACCAGAGATACTATGAAAAACATGAACACAAGCTGTTTTCAAAGAATTTGAGTACAGTTTCCTAAGTACTCTAACACAGTGGACAGACAGTAGTATAAAGTGACACACAAGCTTTTTTCTGAGGTTTGGCAACAATCTTAGGCTCATAAAAGCATTGAAAGCTTAGGCTATGAGAAAAATGAATAAAAGATTTTTTGCTTAGAACATTTTTTTTCTAACTATGCCATTATTGTAAGTCAAAATGGCAATAATAAACCATGACTAAAATGTAGGAAAATTGCCAATATAGTGCAGTGTAATATTCAGATCAGAGAACAATTACATACTGCTGAGATATAGAAAAATCTTATGTATTTAAAAATACTTTCATTTATTCTTAATGATAACAATGCAATCCTTTCAAACAGAAAGATTATTTTTCTGCTACTCTGCCCACTGATAAATATACCACCAAGCAATCACAAAAAGCTGTAAGTCTAATTTGTCCGGGTCATACATAGACTTTTCTCTAATTCAGTTTATATATATATATTTTTAGTAATTCCCAAAGCTTCTTACAGCAACAGCAACTTTGGGTGCAAAAAGAATGCAGAAATCGTCGCTTTCTGCGGGAACATCTCCCATGGCCTCATTTATCAGGTGATGAGTGAATGAAGCATAAGTGGGACTTGGATCCTGTGAGACATTTCCACTTTCATCTGGAAATAGGAAGAGATCTGAGCAAGATGGCTCCTGAGTTTGAGATCTGTCATCCAGAACTCCTGGAGTTGAAGGAGGGTGGAAAAAAAAAACATGTTTCAGTGGAAAAATCTTTAGAAAATATGAAAATATGAACAAAATAACAGTTAACTAAAATTTGTTACTTCAGTTACATCAAGGGAATTTGCTTATTATATCTTGAATCAATTCCTTCTATAAATAGAATACAATTTTCAAAAATTAATCTACTGTACAATCAAAAGTTTACAAGATTACAAGATTACAATATAATTATAACTAGTTACTACTAGAGAAGAACTGAAAAAATATTGAAAAACCATTTGTAAAAAAACCCACAGATACAAAAAAAACTCCCACATTTTTGTGTCCAAGTTTCTCATTCTGGTAGTAAGACCAAGCATCCATAACTTTCCGTACTACACAGACTGCTCACCTTCCACCATCAAAAAGGGGACCAGACATCATGGAAATAGTGAAATTCCCTATTTGCAATACAAAATCCTTAGCCAATTTAAAACCGGATTTAACGCTAACCATTATGCAGAAGCTGTAATCCTGTCATAAAAATCAATTATCTTGTTCTATTTGCTAATCAAATGATTTCCTCATAGCTAAAAGTTCTTTGTGTGACTCAGAACTGTATCATCTTCCCGGACTGCTTTCACACACAGAATAGAGGTCTTTGGCTCCTTCTCACTGCAGAATATGAAGTAAACTTGCACCCATACCAGCTTATATTCCTGAAGAATCTGGGGCCTTGATAGAGTCCCACAGAGTAGTTTCCTTCCTTGCCATTTTCAGTATCTCAGTATTTGACCGGAATCTTAAATTACTTTTGCATTACTTGTTAAAAGCAAGAACCCTTTGATAATGTGAAGACTTGCCCTGGTTTCAGCCAGGACAGAGCTAGTTTTGTCTTCAACAGCTCCTGTGTTTTGGATTTAGTATGTGAAACAAGGTGACAGCACGCTGCTGCTGTTCACTGATGCCGAACAATCAAGGACATTCTGCAGTTTCCCAGGTTTTGCTGATGTGCAGGTGCAAACACCTGGGAGGGCACAGCCAGAAGAGTTGATCCAAACTGGCCAAAGAGAGTGTTCCATACCATGGACGGCATGGCCGGTGTGAGGGAGGGCTGACCACTGCCCCCTCGCTCTGGTTCCTTATTTGGCTCGTTTTCTGTTCATGTTCTCTTCTTGTTACTTTTATTTTCGTTTGGTTTTGTTCAGGCCTGTTTGTTCCTTTATTATTCTGTTTGTTCCCTTGCTCGCTCTCTCTGGAACTTGCTGTTCTGGCAGAGCTGCGGTGGAATATCCCTGCTCCCTGGCTGCTGCTCAGGACAGGCTATCGGTACTCGGGTGGTTAGAAATTGTGCATCATTCATTGTATATATTCTATTATCCTTATACATTACTATTATTAATATATTTTTATCTTTTCCTTTGCTGTCCTGGTAAAGTGTTTTTATCTCAACCCGCAAGCTCTCTCTCTCCGATTCTCCTCCTCACCCCACCGGGGAGGGAAAGGGGTGAGCGAGCAGCTGCGTGGTCTGGTTACTGTTTGGGGATAAACCATGACAAGACTTCAGACATCAAAGGTACGCTCCCAGTCTTGTTGCAGCATCTCTACGTACACAAAACTTCCAACCTCACTTTCCTTCCAGAAAGGTTGTACTTTGTGTACTTATGTCTCCAGAGGATTCTTACCATTAGACTCTGGCTTCATGGCGGAAGCAGTCTGTTGAGTCTCAATTTCTTCCATTGCATCACTCATCAAATCCCGTAAAATCTGTTGCTCTGATTCAGCGAGGACTGGTCCGTGGGAAGATGGTTGGCTAAAGGTTTCTACCTGTAGGAGAGGAACTATACATAGTTACATCTTAAAAGACAACTGCAGTATCATGCTGAGTAAGATTTTGCTAGAAAGGCTTAATACACAGCTCTCAAACTGCAAGAAGTAACACTTTATAAATAATGAAGTGAGATGAAACTCTGAGCTAGATGATTCATAAAGTAGGTTAGAACATTATGGTCAGGGTACTTAGATCATCAGAGTACTTGCACAGCTCACATATGTCTTGGAATTTCCTTCTTTAGGTAAGAATAAAGTACAATAGGTGAACAGCAGAAAATGTTTTAAAATATAAGTAGTGACCAAAGCAGAAAAAAAGGCACTATTTCAATCTCAAATATATTTTAAGTTAGATTCAATCTGTTAATTTCTTTGCAGGAAATCTTATGTTCTTTGTAAACAGAATGGTGATATCAAAATTAAAACATATTACCAAGAAGCGTTGATATTATTTTGTCATTTTATACCTTCATTTTTGGCTTGCTAACTCCACGTTTAATCTCTGTCTTAGTGGGTGGATGTAAATCACCATAACTTGCAATATATTGTATAAGATTCATTAGTGCAGCACATGAATCGGAGCAGGTACGAATATGGATTACATCACTGGAACAGTGCAGCTCAAAACGTGGTTTAGTCTAGATAGCAGCAATAAAGAGATAAGAATACACTTCAAGTCAACCTAAAGTTCCATAAAAATAGCACCTATACACAGTTGTTTTTAAATTAATTTACTTAACTAGTCAAAAATTACCTAAAAAAAAAATAGTACACATAAGCTGAAAAACATTCCTAGATTCTAAGTATAATAAAGTAATTTTCAAGTCACAATTTCTCACGAAGATTTTACA